>APFE030358737.1:0-12402 GCA_000404065.3 Pinus taeda | reverse complement strand
TGCGTAGCAGCACCCTTGCTTTCATTTCACACTTCTCCCAATCTTGAGTGGCAGTAGGAGGTTGAGGCTTGGTCTCGTCACCTTTGACAATCGGCCAGAGATTGTATGCCTCCAGTACTGTTATGATCTTAAATTTCCAATTGACATAATTTTCTCCATCAAGTTTTGTAGACTCATTTAAATATGAATCTGCAAGGGGATTAGCCATTTCTCCACCAATGACCAAATTAAAAAAAAAATCCAGGTTCAAAAAAATGACAGTCGCCCAGATGAATGCAATAAATTTGGTTACACAATGGATTTTATCCTCTTATCAACATCCCTAACAGAATGCTGACGACTGAGCAGATAAAAGAGAAAAAAAAACAAGTATTTCTTAAAACAACTTCTGAAGTTTGTGCAAAGGCAAAGCAAAAAATGCCAAGAAGAGGAATTGCAATGGGAAAGGGAAAATCACCAAGATGAGGAAAGGTGCTTGGAAAACCCTGAGCTTTACCTGGAACAGTTACGTGCAAAGCAAGCAGAACTTGCTGCCAAAGTTGAGCAACAAAAGCGTCTGAAGACAAGTGCTCTTTCTCGTGCAAACAACATGGGCAATATAATTGGAGCTGGCTCGTGCAAAGAGCCGAAGCACTGTCAGCGGCTAGATTGATGTTGGCGTGGGCGGGGAAACAATTACACAGGCAGAATCCTGGGTTGTTGGCACAGCTTGTGCAACAGAATGAAAACAATATACGTCTTGCGGCAAGCAGGCAGATTCTCCCTTCACGCAGCAATGTGCTCGCCTTCACGCAGAGCCTCCACATCAGCCTTCACGCAGAGCCTCCACATTAACAAGCTCTGATACCAAATTAAAACATGAAACTACATCAAATAGACAGGCGGAATCCAGGCAAAAGTGAGACAAAGCTCACACAATTTGATTAATCCATTTGCTCAATTACATCACACTTATATAGGAAACTCATAACTGATTCTGGAAACCAATTCCTAACTAATTCTGGCCACCAATTCCTAACTGATTCTGGCAACCAATTCCTAACTAATTCTATTTCTGCATTATTCTCACATCCTCCCTTAATGGAGAAATGGATTTTCTACAATACCTAACTGACTTCTAAAAACTTTAAATTTGATTTTACCAAGGGGCTTAGTAAATATATCAACCACATTATCCTTGGTGTTACAAAATATCAGAGTCCAATTTCATTTGACTCAATTTTCTCACGTACAAAGTGGTACTGTAACTCAACATGTTTTGTTCTAGCATGGTAAACTGTATTATGTGCTAATTTGATAGCACTCTGATTATCACAATTGATACATGTTGCACCACTTTGCGCTTCTTCAAGATCTGCAAGAATTATCCGCAACCAAATAGCTTCACAGGTGGCATTGGTCAAAGCTTTGTACTCTGATTCTGTTGATGATAAAGAAACAGTTGGTTGTTTCTTACTACTCCAAGCTACGACCCCTGATCCAATATGAAATGCATAGCCAGAGGTAGATCGTCTGTCATCTGGATTTCCTGCCCAATCTGAATCAGAAAAACCTGTCAGTACAACATCAGATTCATCAGTATACATAATACCAAGATTCATTGTTCCCTTTAAGTATCAGAGAACTTTCTTTGCAGCATTCCAGTGATTTCCTGAAGGCTTAGCCATGAATTGACTAAGGATACTGACTGAGTATGCAATGTCTGCTCTAGTAGTGGTGAGATAGTTCAAACTTCCCACTAACTGACGATATAATGTTCCATCTGCCTCTTTTTATCCATCTTCTTTGTATAACTTTGCATTATGTTCTAAGGGAGTTGACATAGCTTTGCAATCTGTCATATTGAACTTTTTAAGAATCTCCTTTGTATATTTGCTTTGAGTGATCAAAGTTTTACCAGGTTCTCTCCATACCTCAATTCCTAAACAGTAATGCATTTCACCCAAATCTTTCATTTCAAATTCCTGTGACAACTGAACTTTAATTTCTTCAATTAACTTGTGAGCATTGCCTGTTATAATGAGATCATCCACATACAAAGATATTAAAGCAACATTTCCTTTTTCATCTTTCTTAACATACAAGTTAGGATCACTTTTGCTTTTCACAAATCCATTATGAAGAAATAAGGTATCAATCTTTACATACCATGATCTTGGTGCCTGTTTCAAACCATACAATGCCTTTCTTAACCTGCAAACTAGATGCTCCTGTCCCTGTTTGACAAACCCTTCAGGTTGAACCAAATAAACTTCTTCCTTTAAATCACCATTTAGAAAAGAAGATTTTACATCCAATTGATGTATATTCCAATTATTTTTTGCGGCTAAGGCAATCAGTAATCTAATTGTATTCAACTTAGCTACTGGTGCAAAAGTGTCTTCATAATCAATTCCCTCCTTTTGAGCATATCCTTTTTGCTTACTAATCTTGCCTTAAATTTATCAATTGTACCATCTGCTTTAAATTTCGTTTTGTACAACCATTTGCTTCCAATTGGAACTTTATTTTCACGAAGTTCCACTAATTCCCATGTTTGATTGTTCATAATAGAAGCATACTCATCATTCATAGCATTAATCCATGGTTCATGTTGTTTAGCCTGCTCATAATCAATTGGTTCTTCAACATTCATTATATTAGGCATTAAGGCATAGTCTCTATACCTTGCAGGAAGTCGAGTCTGTTGGGACGACCTTCTTGGTGCTTCAATTCCTGTGGGTGTTCCATCCATGATTCGTCGGCTTTAAGGTGAATCACCCCCTGGTGATGACTTACTGCTGCTAGATGTGGTCGTACTGCTGCTATCATCCTGATCTTGTACCTGTACCTGGACCTGTTCCTGTTCCTACTTAATCAAAGTATCAAGATAGATATGTGTATCATTAGATATTGCATCATTAGATATATGCCATGCATCATTCCTTGTATTACTTTTATCAATCTGCTCATGAAACAATACATCACGACTTGCAAATAGTTTATGGGAACTTGGATCAAACAATTTATAGGCTTTCTGATCCGTACAATATCCAATGAAAATACACTTGATGGACTTGGCATCAAGTTTTCTTCTCTTAGCCTTAGGAATATGAGCAAAAGCACTACATCCAAAGACTTTGAAATGACTCACATCAGGTTTATAACCATAAAGAACCTCAAAAGGAGTTTGAAAAACTAATTTCTTAGTGGGACATCGATTCTTCAGATAAACAACAGTGTTAATGGCTTCTGCCAAAAAACCATTAGAAATATTCTTACCTTGCAGCATACTACGAGCAGATTCCACCAAGGTTCTATTCCATCGCTCAGCAACACCATTTTGCTGAGGGGAATGTGGCACTGTGAACTGTTGTTCAATTCCATTAGATTTACAATAGGTGTTAAATGCTTTTGATTTATATTCACCCCCTTGATCAGATCTGAGTATTTTAATGCACTTTCCTGTTTGTTTTTCAACCATATTTCGAAACTCTTTAAAATACTCAAATATGTCACTTTTCCTTCTAATGAAATAGACCCATGTATACCTAGATCTATCATCAATAAAAATAACAAAGTATGAAGCACCACCAAGAGACCTAGTTTGCATAGGGCCACATACATCAATGTGAATTAATTCAAGTATATCATACTTTCGTTTCTCAGTATGAACAGGAAACTCTTCTCTATGCTGCTTACCAAGTGCACAAGCTTCACATGGTAAATGTTCGCACTTCATAACAGGAAGACCTTCAACCATTGGTTTTCTTTGTAACAACGATAAATCATTGTAATTTAGGTGCCCATACCTGTGATGCCATAATTCTGCTGTCGATGTCTCTTGGGATGTCAATGCAACATGGCGCTTCACTGTCACATCCAATCTGTATCATCCTCCAACCCTGGTACCTATAGAAACAACCCTGTAGTGGTCCTGAACATCTTTCACTATACACCCCAATTTACCAAATTCTACTTTTAAATGATTATCAGTGATAGTGGAAACAGATAGCAAATTATTTTTGAGAGCAGGTACATACATCACATTATGAATCTGTCTCATTTGTCCATTAGGTAAGTACACATTTATTATGCCATAGCCTTGAACTTTAAGTGACCTATCATCTCCTAGGTAAATGTGTGTACCATCAGATTTCTCATAATATTTATCATACCATTCTTTATTACAAGTCATGTGTGCCGATGCACCAGAATCTATAAACCAAGCATTCTCATCATCAGTTTCAACAGAAAATGCAGCATCAGAAAGAAATAACTTAAGATTTTTAAATCCATCATTCACTGAGGTGTCTTTGTTTATGTAATTTCCATTATGCCTTCTATGTCTTTGATTTGATTCATTATTCTTTCTCCTATAGCAATCTTTAGCCAGATGTCCAGGTTTTCCACAATAATCACATGCAATGTTCCGTTTAACATAAGAATCAGGAGGTGCCATACCTTTCTGCTTTGCTTGATAACGGCCTCTGTTTCTGTCCCATGGTCTCCCTCGGAATGGTCTTTTGGGTCTTGCAGTCAAAGCCAAATCAGAACCATTTGTCTCCAGGTCAAAAATTTTCATGCTCTCTTCTTCTTGAAGAAGAATTCCAACCAATTCTTCAAATGTAGGAGGTGTCGGTCTTGCGGAGAGAGCTGAAATAAAGACTTTGTAGTCGGGGACTAACCCCTTTAAAGCAACAATTACCAAATCTGTACTAGAAACCTTTTCACCAATATCACCAAGCTTATCACTAAAGTCTTTAATTCGGGAAACAAAGTTGCTAATGCTTTCATTGGCATCCATTTTGATAGATAGCAGCTTTGTTTTTAAAAATAAAATACGATTTGCATTAGTAGTCTCATACAAACCTTTGAGAATGTCCCATGTTGCTTTTGAAGTTTCACAGTCCCGAATGTGAGGAATAATATTGTCCTTCACTGACATGCGTAGCAGCACCCTTGCTTTCATTTCACGCTTCTCCCAATCTTGAGTGGCATTAGGAGGTTGAGGCTTGGTCTCGTCACCTTTGACAATCGTCCAGAGATTGTATGCCTCCAGTACTGTTGTGATCTTAAATTTCCAATTGACACAATTTTCTCCATCAAGTTTTGTAGACTCATTTAAATATGAATCTGCAAGAGGATTAGCCATTTCTAATTCTGAATATTTAAATGCCGATGAAATCACAGAATTCTCCCGCTCTCAGAGGAAAACAAGATACCTTAATATTTCAAGGCCGAAGAAATCACATAATTCTCCCTCTCTCAGAACAATGCGGGAGCAAGGAATTTCAAATGAAAATTTCGTTACTCTTTAAAGTATCAAATGCTAAATAAAACTCTGCGTTTTATCACACACAAAAAAGGGCCAGAATTGGCTTCGGGAATGTTCGAACAACGAACAGAGTGAAAAAAACGACCGAGCCAAAAGAAAGCTGAAAACATGCAGAGTCCCTTGAAATAATTGGACTAGTTCCTTGACAGAATTGGACTATGACTTTCTCTATTTTTTTTGAGTTAAAAAGACAGATCTTTATCAGAGAATTGATCAGCGGTGTGAGGAGATGCTTATAGGTATTTGTATGGCAAGACACTGCCGGCACAGCAATACTTAACCAACAATAACAGCAAAAACACGAATCGATTCTTGCTTCACACTGGCGGAAGACTCTCGGATGATTCCCCTGTAATCAGCGGATTTCTTGACTGGTCCACGGCAGCAGATTTCTTGACTGGTCCACAGGCAATCAGCGGATTTCTTGACTGGTCCACGGCAGCGGATTTCTTCGGGCATCAAGAAGCTACAGCGGATTGCAACGCGAGGATGGCAGAACTTTGCCTCTGGCAGCGGGTTTCGTCGGGCAGCAAGAAGCTCGGGAAGCAACTGGGCTGGTCGTCAATATGATTCGCCAGAAGAAGATGGTTGGCCGTGCCCTTCTTCTCGCAGGTCCTCCTGGAACCGGCACAATGGCTCCGATACCGAATTAAAACATGAAACTACAACAAATAGACAGGAAAAATCCAGGCAAAAGTGAGACAAAGCTCACACAATTTGATTGATCCATTTGCTCAATTACATCACACTTATATAGGAAACTCATAACTGATTCTGGCAACCAATTCCTAACTAATTCTGGCAACCAATTCCTAACTGATTCTGGAAACCAATTCCTAACTAATTCTATTTCTACATTATTCTCACATCTTCCTCCTCCTCTGTCCCTATCACGTCTAGCTATGCTTGTGTGTGTTTGGCTGTCTGTGTGGTTTGACTTCGGGTCTGTCCGTGTCTAGGTGTAGGTCGACCTCGTGTTTGAGTCAATCACGGTTGTGTGGGATAGAGGAGGCAGAGGCTGATGCTGATGCTGATGCTGGTAAGAAAATGGCATGGTAGGGTGGTAAGAAAGAAATAGGTGGTTGACGTTGCTGCTGTTCAACGCCTATCTCACTAATTCCAATTACTTGGCTGAAGAAATGAAATCGAATCCCAATTCGAGGTATGTAGAGATGGCCCTTAGCCTTGTATCTATATGTATCCTTTGATTAGTTTAAGGCTCTCTTTTTCTTTCAAAAATTTCTATTGAATTTAAGGCTTTACAAACAAATCAGTAACTAAGATCTCAAGATGGAAATTATGGATTCCACAGAGGTGCGGCGATTCTTCCAACACCTCCCCTCAAATGCAACTCGGGAATCGAACCTCTGTCCAGGATCTGATACCATGTAGAGGTTTGCAGTTACACCAAAACCTGTAGGTGTTGGTAAAAGTTACAAATCAGTAACTGAGATCCCGAGGGTGGAAATTACGGATTCCATAGAGCTGCATTGATTCTTCCAACAGGTATTTGGCTCTAGGTTCACCAATTTATCCTATTCCCTGCGAATTCAAGAATCACTACCCATAGCTGTGTATTTGGGTTTAATCTACTACGTATTAGCTTATTTTAGTTTGTGGTTCTATCCTATATAACCTCTTCTTTATTAGTTTATCCATGCTTTTTTTGGACATAACTTGGTTTCTGTGTATTGTGTTCTTTGTTCGATAAACCCGTGGGTTGGTTTCTGTGTATTGTGTTCTTTGTTCGATAAACCCGTGGGTTGTTTTCCTTTTGGGTATAACTCATATTGTATATTGTGTTGTGTATTGCTTAGGCTTTAACATTTTGTGTATTGGGCCGTGTGCATCAGCCATGGATTTAAGGTTCTGTTTTCTCTTATCGTGCCCATATCAATCATGGATTTAAGGCTCGCTCTGTTTCTTTCTCAATAATTTGTTATACCCTTGTGCTGTGGGCCTGAGCCACCTTATTAAGTCTCTATTTTCTCCGCAAGAATTTTACCCTTGATGGCTCTGCTTCCTCGTCAATAGTTTTATTCTATCATACCGTTTTTATTACATTTAATTTTTCATTCATTGCTTCAATCAAGGCATATCTCTGGATTCAGCTTAACGTGTGGCTTCTTTCGCTGTATTGTGCGCCGTGTGTTATTTTAACCTGAGGTTTTTTATATATAACCTACTTTGTACTGCGTTATGTTCCATGTGCTACTGTAATCCATGGTTTGTAATCCATGGTTTTTAACACTTATATATTTTTATCTATAACCAATTAAAACCCTTAAAAACCTACCTCATTAAAACTTCGTTCGGTTACAGTTACCCTTTTTATTATACCGGCCCATGGTAGCAGGTATATAGCGATTGATATCGCGTTGAAATTGAATTAATTTTGTTTGAGTTTTTAAATATCAAATGCGATTTAGTTCTTTAACCAAATTTTTAAGAAATAAATTGATAATTCAAATTATTTAATTAATTTTTCCAAGTTTTTTTAATTGGCTATTCAGATTGAGGTCTTATTGCAGATTTGTTCTTTTGTGATTTTGTTTGTTGATTTTATCCAAATTTTGCAATCTCATGCATTACTTTTACCTAAAGTTTAATTCTCTTGGATTTTCGATTGCACTTAGTTAATTTTACCCAAAGTTTCAGTAGCCTATGGTGCCCCAAAGTTTAGTTTTTTTGGATTTTTTATTACACTTAGTTATTTTACCCAAAGTTTATGTAGCCTATGGGCAGGAGAAAATACAAGTGCCTCCAAAAATACATCTGCCACACCGCGAGGAGCTCCCAAAAATACACCTGCCACCCTCCAAAAATGCACATGCCAGACCACCACTTACACGTGCCACCATATCCATCCATGGAAACTCGCGAGATTCAGAGCTCCACATTCTTCTCCGAGTGACCATGGAATGACGATCATCTACCTTCACATCAGACACTCAATCTCGAGGTCTTTTGCCGGTTTTTTCTGAATTTTGGCCTCCACCTCGAGTCCAAGCATTTTGTCACCATGATTCATGGTGACCAAATGCTGAGACTTGAGGGGGAGTCCAAAATTAAAAAAAAACCGGCATAAGACCTGGAGATTGAGTGTCTAATGTGAAGGTAGATAATCATCATTTTTGTGACAACTGCAACACATCTATTGTAAGTTTCTATAGAAGTTGTGATGATTGTGAGTATGATCTTTATCTTTCTTGCTACCATGAGCTTGGTGAAGGAATTCTACCAATATTGCTTTACTTTTGAAGGAGTACACCCATCCTAAATTTGGGATTCTAAATCTTGCCACAAAGCTTCCAAAGCACTCCTTAAA
Source organism: Pinus taeda (assembly GCA_000404065.3). Classification (NCBI taxonomy): domain Eukaryota; kingdom Viridiplantae; phylum Streptophyta; class Pinopsida; order Pinales; family Pinaceae; genus Pinus; species Pinus taeda. Next base: position 3,757 of record APFE030358737.1, on the reverse strand, counting down.
CCCTAATTTGGGTCCCAAAACTTACACAGCCTATGGCACCAAGGAAGAGCATATTAGCATATTAGAAGAGGGGATTCAATCATTAAGCTACACTTGGATGTGATGCTGTGAATATTATAACGCATACAACCAAAGTCAAATTCACAGATTCCAAACAAAAGAAATAGATAAATTGAGAGAAAAATACAGAATAAGTGATGGGCTGCCTAGAGTTCAGGGAAGATTGAAAACAAAGACTGTGAATTTGGAGGTGCTCTTTGGGATGTTTTTCGGAGAGAGGATATACCCAAGTTACAAGATTATTTGGTGAAACACAAGGGGGAATTCAGGCACCTTGAAAATAAGCATCTTACACAGGTTACTAATCTAATTCATGATCAGATTATTTCTCTAATGAGTATCATAAGGGGAAACGGAAAGAAGAATATGGGGTAGAGGCATGGACATTCAAACAAAATCTTTACAAGGCAGTCTTTATTCCAGATCGGTGTCCTCATCAAGTTCAGAACCTGAAGTCATCTATTAAAGTTGCCATGGATTTGTATCGCCTGAAAATTTGGAGCAATGTATTCAGTTGACTGAAGAGTTCCGCTTATTGCGCAAGAATCAAAGGGTGAAACCAGACAAGTTAGAGGTGAAGAGGATGATTCTCCATGCAATCAAGTCGGCTCACAAGAGCTCGACAGTTTAACCTCAGCCGTGGAGGACAAAAAGAAGGGAAATTGTCTAGCATTGTAGAGAATGTGAACGCAATTATTGTTATGTTTCTCATCCTACCAGGGTGATTTTTCATGTTTTTCCTAAAAAAAATTGCCACGAAGAGCATGATAAGTCTATTCTATCTTGTGATTTATTTTATTTTCAAAATGATATATGCTGAATAGAGGTGTGAGGAATGCACCTTATTTTTGAAAATATTTTTTCTTTATCAAGTTTATTCTTAATAGAAGTGTGAGGGAATGCACCTCAGTTTTTAAATTTTTAATCATAATAAGTTGGAAAAATAGATGTTCGTTCTATTTTTAAATGATTTATCTTGGAGTGAAAAAGATATTGCAGAGACTTAGTTTTTATTTGAACTTGTTTTCTATTATCCGGTATGCTATATGAATGTGTTCTAATATCAACTTTAGCGAGTATGAATGTGTTATGAATGTGTTTTGATATCAACTTAATTGTAGCGAGTTCATTCTCGCGTAAAGATTCTTAATTCCACCCTACACTGTATAAATATTCTGTGATAGTCTTTTGCAAACAATGCAGAAATTCTACTACAGAAGTCATGGTTAGCAATTGCTTATGTTTATTTTTTCTAAGTTGGAAATTTTTTTAAAATCCATTAGAACTATTTTATTGATGATTTTATTCATCATCAATGAATCCATTAGAACTATTTTATTCATCATCAATTAACTATTATTGCAGAATCAATAGCATAATCAATTATTGCAGAATCAATGGCATAATCTATTCTTGTAATGCCAATGAGCTTCTTCTTCTGATCGCAGAACTAACAATATAGCTTATCATCAACTAAGTATCATTGCAGGAACAATGGCAGAAGCTATGAGTTTCTTCATTCTGCTGTAACGTGAACATGGCAGAAGCTATGGCAAAAGCTATGAGTTTCTTTTGATGCCATTCTCCTGTAACAAGCCTCTGCAAACAATGTAGAATACTACCATATGACTCCAGATTTTTCATTGCTTATTAGGTTTATTTTCTGTACTTTGGAAAGTTTTGTTAAATTTTTTAAGATAGGGTTAGAATCAGTTGGAACTATGTTAACAATACACACTATTATTTCAAGCACTATGGCAGAAAACTCACTATTATTGCAAGAAATATGGCAGACTATTATTATTACTACCCGGGAATGTTGTATACAGATTTTCTTTGGTAAAGGATAGATATTCTTTGGCGTGCTATTATTGCAGGCGCTATGGCATAAAACTAACTACTATTGCAGTCACAATGGCAGATTATTATTACTACTACCAAAGAATGTTGTGTATAGATTTTCTTTGGTAAAGGCCAAATTTATTTGATAATTGGGTTTTTTTAAACCACCTGGTCACTAATACCGTTTCGATGTCTGTATCAGCTTTACTAATGAATTGAAGATACTATTATCATTTAGATTTTTCTGATCAACAAGACCTACGTTGTTTGCCGAATTCCTTATCAGCGGCACACACAGAAATTGGGGCGCGCTATTGTTGAACTTAAGATTTCAACCCACTGGTGGTTAATATATCATGTTGCTGATATAAAAAACAGTAGTTTTAAATGTGGACATAATCCTTTTTTATTTCTCTGGGATTCTGTTTAAATCAAGCCTTGTGCAGGTAGTCATAGTTATCTTCTATATATACACGCATTGGAAACATGAATCTATCCTCTGGCTATGAATCCAAATCAGCAGAAAGGTGCGACACAGATTTCTACCAAAGGTGCTTCAAAAGAGTTTACATCATAGTTACCCTAGTTACCAAGTTCAACCATACTGGAAAAAAATTCGCAAATTCGCCGATTCGGTTCGATATCGTGAATAATTCCCCATTCAAATTCGGTACGGTCTCCACTGACAAGCTTGGTCTATTGGTACACTTTCTCGCAGCCCGGTGTACATTTCATTCTGTGCACATATTATATAAGATATACCTGAGTATATAAGGCGGTGATGGAAAGTTTCAATGACATGTTATTTACATCATTAACAACAATATGATGAAGAATCCACTAAAGAATGGCATGGCATGGCAGGAAATAAATAGCCCAGAACTCATAGGGACGAATAGGAAGTTTGTATCAAACAAATATTTTCCCTAAGCTTTTTTAAGTGGTTTTGGGTAAACGAATAGAGGTATTCAATATATTCAATATTTTTATAAGCTTTTTTTAAGTGGTTTTGGGTGAATAAAGGTATTCAATATTGACTTAAGAAACCAGGGAGCTATATTTATACGGCAAGTATGCGGAATGCAATGCATCCTTGTTAAATTTTCAAATTAATATATAATATACGTTTTCAAATTAATAATAATACATACAGCTCTGTGAGCTGCTCTTTCTTATCACTTGTTTATATACCAATTTTAAATTAATAATAATAATACAAATCAGCTGGGTCAATGGGGAATTCTCTGTGTTATATATATATATATATCCCTTTCGCTTCCATCCTCGGGAATTAGTTGAATTAGTTACATTACATTACAGCTTTCGCATTTGCCTTGGCCTTCTTCGGGGATTCAACGCCCTATCAAGTCCGGTCCCGTGAAGTCCAGTATTAGCGAGGCCCGGTAACGTTGGTACATTGTGTTTTAATGTGCTACTTTAACCCATGGTTTTTAAGCCTTAAAATTTTTACCCGTAACTAAATAAAAAAGACTCTACCGTGAAACAATTTTAACCTGTCAATTAAACACACCAATGAATTTAATGGCTCAACCTCAACCTCAACCAACTTCCTTACCCTTCCTTCTCACCGGTTTATTAAATTTTCAAATTAATAATGAATACATTTTCAAAATATTCATACAGCTCTCTTATCATTGGTTTGTTTTAAAAATTAATAATAATCAACCTCAGCTCAGCTCTTTCGAGTCAATTGAGAATTCTCTGTTATGCAGCCCTCTTTAGCTTCGCTTCAATCCTCCTGTATCATTTAGAACCTTCTTTGAGGATTCAACGCCCCATCAAGTCTGGATCCGGTCTTAGGCAGTCAGTTATGGCCCTCTACCATTCGTACTGG
>APFE030358705.1:0-11593 GCA_000404065.3 Pinus taeda | reverse complement strand
TTAAAGCCTAAGATCTCTGAGACTTAGCGCTTTCTTGTCATTTTCATATTAACTCCTGACATTATTATGTAAATCCCTATATATTTCCCTTCCCCCTACTAAAACTATGGTAATAATTCCCCATGTAAATATCCCATCCCTCTGGTTGAAACATAACCATAAATATCCCCTTCGAAATTACTAAGTTCACCTGGATCTTAGTAAGAACCCTCATCTCTGCATAAGTTTCCCCCCCAAGGTGTTTGGACTCCTTCCAAAACACAAAAAACCCTCACCAAACCATACTGCACCCCGCGCATTGCATTTTTTGGGATTTATTAATATTTGATTAATAAATAACCAATGTGCCCAAGCAAATCAATCCTTAACCTAAGTCCAAAACCCACCCATGGCCGCAAATATTAAACTTTATCGTGCGCGCTATTTCACTAAAACCCATGCATCTTCTCCTCCCGTCCACTGTCGGATCAGCCCTCCCAGATCCGACGGCCCTTATGTGTATCGGGCGCCCTCTTGTGATGGTTTGTTAGCACCCGATGTCCGACGGTTTTACCGACGTACACCGGGACAGCTGGCGGCATCCCATTGCATCGGGCCGCCCCTGACAAATATCACCTCCGTACCAAAGGCGGTCCAAAGCGAGCCAAAAACCGCCCTCTCCTTGCGTAACATGGGCGCCGTGTCACCCTGCCACATCGCCTCCACCTCACCCCTCACCTGCCTTCACCTTGCCACCGTGTCCTTGCCAAGTCACCCTACCATACTGCCACATCATCATGCTAACATCACATCCATACAAGGGGGTCCCACTGCTGATGTCATGCTGACGTCATCCATCGTACCGCTGACATCATGCTGACGTCAGCAACTCAAAAAATGCGCAAGTGCAAAAATCAAGCTTCGGAGCCCCGGATCGAATTTATGAGGCAGTTTTCGGTGCGCGATTAGCGCTAATCGCGCATCGCTACGGGAAATATGCCATATTGGGAAATCTTTAGGGAATATTTTGATTCCTCAGCCATTTTTGCACCGAAAAAGGCAGAAAAGGCCCGATTTTGCAAATATGAACGTATTAAAAGACAGAGAGAGACCTGGTTCAGAGATTACAGAATATCATATGCAAATATGTAGCCAAAAACCATGTCAAAGAGTATCGGGAAGCGGCAAAGAGTATCAGTGTTGCGGCGAAGTCTATCAGTGGAGATCTTCTCAGGGCTCGAGGTGAATGAAGCATTAAAAGAAAACCTTGAAAGTCAAGAAGCAGTTAAGGAACCATTCAAAGCTCACCAACATAAATGACTGCACATTAAAACTCACATCAGATGTGTGGCCTAGAACTCAATGCACAGTTATTACAGAACCACTGCACCAAGTCACAGAGGACGCCACATCAACTCACTTTTGATCCAGCTGCCTCTGGCGCAGCCCAAATGAGACTTGCATTTAATTCCAGCATCAGTTAGGTTTTAGAAAGCTTTCCTACATACATGTTTAGGTCATTTGTAATAAATACTTCTAGATATTTTACCTATATATACCACCGTGAAAAATGGAATAAGGGTTGGTTGGTCTTTGTTGGTTTGATTTTTTGCTCAAGCAGAGACTCGCACTGTATATGTGATAATTTCTATAATCAAAGATCGCTTGAGAGTTTTGGAGAATGAAAGGTGCACCGTGTTTAATTGGCTGAAGAGTGATTGTGGAATTCTTGTGCTTCTACATGGTTCAATAAGTGTTCCTTAACTCTGTTTAGGTTTTTTTTTTATGTTTGTCTTATCATCTATGTTCCACCATCTAAAATTACAGAAAGGAAAAATAGTTTAGGATTTTCTTGGCAACACCCTATGCTCAATTTCTGTGATTTCTACATGTTTTCATCAGGAATAGTTATGAATATGCATACTTAAATGATCATGTTTACACTATTTCTTTCACATATGAATGTTAATTTAGGAATTCTTAACTGCTTCCTAGATAACCATTCATTCACTTCCTTCTCTGTTAGCTGATGAAATATTCTTAATTGCCTTTCATCTCTGACTTTCATTCATTTTCAGCAATTGGTATTGTTTCATGTATAGCCTATCCTGCCTCTATAATTCCTCTTGTGTCCAAGAAAATGCAACAGCAAGACTTAAATCCGTGACTCCATGCCCAATGGGTTTGAAACTTATCACACATATCCCCTACCTCTCTGGTTTGAATGCAACTTCCTTCCATTCAAACTCCATCCAAACTTAAACACCCATTGAACCCAATAGCTAGCCTAAAATCATCATCAACAAAGCTAAATCATTAAGAGAGAGCCCTCTCTGATTGCAGGTGGGCTAGAACCTACAATCCAAAGATTGGTTTGTGGTTACCTCGGCCATATCCCTTCAGGAGCTTAGGGACAACCTGAGTGATAACAAATCCTTCAGATGCTCCAATACTTATGCACCAACATTACAACATCTCGTTCAAACTATGTCAAAAAAAACATGCAAGAGATCATGTCCATGATCTTAGGAGAAGATAAGGCCATTTGCAAACGACTGAGATCGAAATTATTAGAGACTGAAATTATTTTTCCTCTTTATATCTCTTACATAAAAGTCACAATTACATGTCATTATGAAGAACGAACCTAGTTACATCTTTCAACACTCCCTCTTAACTAGGGAGGTATTCATAATGGTACTTGATCGTTTTCAATTTGAAGAATTTCTCATAAGAAGAATCGGATTGGTAACCCATTTGTTTATCATCATATTAACCAACATTGTTATATAGCAAGGCCTTGACTAATAACTCTATCTCTCCATAAGGTTTGAGCTCAATGCTAGCAAGACCAATGATTTATAGACACTCATCATTGTCTCTCTCAGAACATACCCCACCCAAGTAAGGTGTTCTCCATGAGGAATATCCTTATCTTGGGCTCCCCAACCCTCAAAGAATATCGGTCCTCCATGACTCCTCTTATCCTGGATGCCCTATCTCATCCTCAAAGAGTATCGGATGCCAAATGATTACCCAATCCTCTATTTTGTCTTCCCAAGTGAACCCAAGAATAATGTGTCTATCTCCCCCTCTTAATTAGGGAGGAAAAATCTACTCATTCCTACAAAACGAATGTACCTAAGCTCCCTCTTGGCTTAGGATTTTTCAAGTTTTCTTCCAAGTAAGAAACTTGTTTCTAGGCTCCCTCTTAATTAGGGACCTACAGTAGTTCCTCAGGTGGAGATGATGGGACAACCAACTGCTAGAAGAACTCCTTCCTTTGATGTCATGAATTTTTCTTAGTCAAGGAATCTTCTTATTTTGGGGACTTCTTGATAGGGCACGGACCATCCATCATCTTTCATCCATGAGTTAGTCATGTCATCATTCCTCTCATCAAAAAGTGCGCTACCAATATACATCTTGCATTGCTTCATGTCATGTTATACCCTCATCATGCTTTCTTCTTCGGAAGGATCTTGTATTTATCTTGGAAGATATCCATAGTTCTTCCCTTTGTTAATCTTGCATACGCACATCCAGATACTAGTTCATAAATAAGCAATGAACACTTAAATCATAATTACCTTTGTGCTCATATTTCATCATGACATCTTCCCGCAGGCATCAATATTCAACATACATGTTGACACATCTCTTAAAGATATGTATTGTCAAGGGTGTCAGAGTTTCATCAAAGTATTCATATCTTTCTGGGAGATATCATAGTTTGATCTTCTTGGTCTTTCAGATGTTAATTTCCTTTACCATTGTTGCTTATTCCACGATCTCTTCCTTTCTTCACATATTTTATCCATAGGAACTTCCAATTAGAGTTATTCAATTGTAGTCAATTACCTCATCTTCCATATGAGGACATATTATGTTGATTTCATCTAGTAAATATGTGATCTATGTATTCCTGTATCCTGGGAGGAGATCCTTTCTCTGATCATGTGCACAATGATTCGTGTTGTCTGCAACCATATGAAATGACTTCTATAATATCACTTGTGAAAATACATACCTCATAATTTCTTTGGGTCATTCAGATTTCCGGTAGCAACTTCCTCTGAATGAAGGAGCTTCATTCCATTAACCTTCTTAACTTTTATGTCATCATCCCATGAATTCCACAAATTTGGAATTTTGATGAAACACTTGCCTCTCCTCATGATCGGTGAATCTTAAAATGAAGATTTCATCAGAGAATCTGGAGGATCTATCATATCCTATCCTACAGATGTTATGTATGATGAGCCTTGTCCTAGATGACCCTTCCTTCTCCATAAGTATTTTTCAATGAGGTTTTCAAGAATTATGCTCTACATAGCTATAGACATTTTTTGTCCCAAACATTTTACATGTTACATATATCATGAGCTCTTAATGCTTCTACCATGATGCCATTCTCTAATATGATGCATCCTATCTTATTTAAAAAGCTTCATGTCTATAATTTACACAATAGAAGAATATATGGAGGAGATTATCTTAGTCATAGTAGAGGTCTCTCACTTCATCCTTCTTAGGCTTCTTCCTTTCAAGTTCTTCCACTTCTTTGGTAATATGGGCTTCTTCCTTATTTCTTTTGTTATTGTTTCTTTGAGGAAAAACTCTTTTATAGTGCCCATATTCTTGACATCTATAGCACTGAACCTTAGCCATTTTCTTCTTTTTCTTCTGAGGACCAGATTTACCACACTTTCTTTTTCCTTTAGTAATTGTTCGACTCTTTTTTCTAGGTTCTTCATCATATTGTCCCTTCAACCTGTTTTCCTCTGTCTTGCATAGAGTCCACAAATTGTTGAATGGGACAACTTCCTCTTCCTCATTGGACACGAGGTTACCTTGTTCATTATTTAGCACATTTAGAATGATGGAGATCATTTCCATAGCAAAAATCATCTCTCATAGGTCTTGCAATTGAGATTTTATTTGAGATGCTTCTGAAAGGCATGAAGAAATCCCTTCATCCCTTGATACCTTCAATTATATAAATCGGATCTAAGTGATATGATATTTCTTATTATACTTTCAGAGAATAGTTCTACCAGCTCATCATATGTCTCTTTTGATGTCTCCAGCTCGGTTATATGAGGAATGAGGGAATCTTTTGTTGTACCTATTCCCCGTAGGCAGTCCTTGGTTGCAAAAACTACACCAGGAAACCAACTCAACCAGCCTTTATGTTCAATTCATCCCTTGAACCAGAGGGGGCTCCCTCAGTTATTACGAGGCTTTGTTTAATGTTGTTCACCTATCACTGAACATAAACCTTTGAAGCACAATGGCCAGATTTATGGTTTTAATGGGGATGGTTGGAGATCAATGATAATCCCTAATCACGATTAAAGGCCTCTCTCACAGGGTCCCTTATGAAAGTGTCAGATTCCAGCCTGACAAAATGACTTAGCTTTTTCAAGAATTATGGTAGAAGAATGTAAGGGGATTCCTAATAATTGAGTAGTTAGACTGACTACTTAATAACTAGGGAAATTTAGATGCATGTATAAGGTTTCTAAAGCCCAACAAAAACATATTCAAAGGTAAGAGAACACCAAAATGAAACCGATTCCAAGAGGAGATATTACAGACAGATAGTCTAATAAGCTAATCTCTTTTAATGGCTATCAGAAAACATAAAGCAAAAACCAGTCAAAGAGGAGTTATCTTGGACAAACAGTCCAATAAGCTAATCTCTTTCTAAAGGTTATGATTTTTCAAGGAATCACTGAGAGATTAAAACTTAATCTACCTTACCCAGACCTTCCTACAATTGCTTTGAACATATGTAGAAACAACTTATGAAAACACCAGAAAGACATATGAGAAACACAAAATTTTGTCATAACTAGAGCTGGAAGGCTTTCATTAGAATTCTACAAGAGAAGCTATTACATAGTTTAAGAGCCTTGGCATCAAAATCCAACCCATATTACTTCAATTGATAAAGTACTTATACAATTTCCTCACAAAATATCATGATAAAAATATCAAGAGCTATTACAAATATCTGAAAATTGTATTACAAAAATAGAACACAAATAAAGGTAACAAACTATTTGAAGATTTCTTGTACTATCCTTGAGGTTTTCTATTCATAAAGAGGAGAAATTAGAATTTTATTGAAAGTCATATTTGATGAGGTGGCCTCCAAGTCACTAACTGTCTTTGAGCTTTTTCCTCCCGAATTTTTGAAAAATAGGTTCTAGTCATCCCTTTGAATATCTCAATCTGAGCTAGTTGGGTGAAAACTGAGAGAATTTTTTGTAGTATATTATCTTAGGAACAAAAACCTCCTCTAGTTTCCCAAGATTCATCTTTGATTATCCACAATAGTTTCTGTAAAAAGGTGGCTTAAACAGGACATTGCATAGTTGGAACAATAGGCTAAACATGATGAGAGTGTATCTCCCAACCCCTGACACTTGTATGAAAAGTGAGATAGGCTTTTGTATTGTGGAATCTTATGAGCGAAAATCTCTTCTAGTTTCTAAATATCCATCTCTGTTTAGTCACAATATCCTCTGCAGAAAGGTGACTAAAACAAGAAATTTTTGAAAAACATGCCTTCAAAGATTCATTTGTACCTCCCAAACCATAATACCTATTACAAATATGAGATAGGTTTGTGCACATGAGGATGTTAGAAACAAAAAATCTTTTAGTTTTTGAAAATTCGTTCTTAGCTGTTTGTAAACCATGTTTTAATTTACTTTATTACATCATTTAATCATGTTTAAATGCATGATTAACTAAATCAACCAGCTAATGAAACTTAAATTCACATTTTGAGGGCGCATTTACTATTGCAGACCCGTTTTTATTTCTAAACTACTAAAACCTATTATATCAGCAAATTTAAATTATCAAAACTAATCATGTTACAACATCTTTGATAGATTCCTTAAGAATCTTTTGAGCCTTTAGATATTTTTCCATGTATTCAGATAGTGCTTGATCTTCGGATGGCTTGGAAATATTTCCATGGACGTGATCAATGACTTCATTTACTTCAAGGACTATGTCTATCCTTCTTTTCCATGCAAGGAAGTTTGATATTCCAACCAGCTTCTGGCTTTCCTTGAAACATGAAGTCATTTTACTAGATTATAAGAGAAAAAGGTACTTGTGACGATAGAATCTTCAACTAGATTTCCTTGGTGGTGATGAGCTTGATGCTTCTCGAATCATTCTTTTAAGGATAAGAGGGTCCTTTTTTCTAGATGATTTTCTTCCAAGTGAAGTCTTTGATTCAATAAAGAGAAGATTGCCCTTTTTATGACAACACCTTTTGATAAAAGATTCCACTCCTTAGACGATGGATTAATGATGATCTCGAAGATGATACTAGGGTTTTCATCTTTCTTTCTGCTTTCTCCTTGATGATGATTCCTTGAATCTAGGGTTTTGGTATGATGAAGATCTTGATCTTCTTGCTTGATATCTTTTGTCTCGCTTTGATACATCTTGAAACTTGATCTTCATGTGCCTTCTTGATTAGATGCCTCTTCTATACTTTAGCACCTTAGCTCTGATACCATGTTGAGAAATATAGGGCATCAATAGTTAGGTGATTTCTCTACTTATGATAATTGCTTGCGACAGACTTTTGCTTCTTGATTATGATCTTCTCTTTCTTGTAATTTTTATTGTGTTCTTTTCATCAAGACAATTACCATATCATGAAAAAATAAGGAGACAAGAGACACAGTATATAGGCTTGTTATCTAGGGCCAAAACCTCTCACTCTTTGAGAGGAAAACCCAAACGAAATTATTCTTATAGTTCTTCAATTGACGAAAACCAAGACCAAGACAAAGACCCTTGACACTAGAGTCCTCCCAAGACCAAGTCACTAACTTCCTTTCCAACACCGCTCTTCCTCCTCCCCTTCTCAGCTTGATAATCTCAGTCTCTTCTTGAAGGTATGAAACCCTACCACAAAAACCCTAGATTCTTTTTGCTTCCTTGAATAGTCTCCTTAAGAGAGAGACTTATTGTACTTCTTCTTGGCTCCTTTCAGTGAGGTCTTCTACCTAAACAATATCACCTTAATATAGTTGCAAACCTTCAACCTTCTTCTGGTTCGGATCTTCTACCTTCGTACGTGGGAGGATATAATACCCAAAACAGTCCACAACAAACTTTTCTCTTCTTCACTCTTGCTTCGCTGAGATAGAGGCTCCTTTTTGTATGTTTCTCGCACTTCTTTGTAGACTAGCTTGATCGTTTCTTGTTTCCAAACAAGGACGAGCAATAGTATATATAGGCATTTTTCCGTGGAAGTTAGGCTAACATGATCTCTTGGAGGAGAGGTGACATCATCTTCTAGATTTTCTTCCTTCGTTATAGGCCGACTTGAGCAGGCATAGTGAAAAGGTCTTGGAGGATGACTTTACATAGACAAGTGTGACTCTTTACAATGTGTAACATGTCTTCATTACATGACAATGACTCTATATTTTTATGGCAATATGAAAAAATTCCTAAGGGCTCTCAATGGGAGCCTATACTAAAATGAAATCTCTTGCCCATGAAACCCATGATGCAAGTATTACAATAATTTTATTTTTCCTCTTCGCACCTCTTACATAAAAATCACAATTACATGTCATTATGAAGACCAAACCTAGTTATATCTTTCAAAAAAACACATTAGTGACTCATGCTAGAGGAATCATGGTGCATCCAAAAAACGCCTGATAATGATAATGGTAGGAGTCCCTAGAATAATGACAGTGCCAAAGAAAATGGTTTCCTCAATGTTGAATTGATACCTTTTCATTCCAAATCTACATATATCTTTAGATTTGTTAGATTTGTTTGAGTGGTTTCGATATGGTTTAGATATGAATGAGGATATGTCATCAAAACATGGAATGCCTAATTTGGCTATTGTGAATCCTACAACAATTGTGACACAACATTTTCTGATGTTCTATAACCAATTTCTTTATCTAAGTGAAACAAAGGATTTTAATGGATTTGTGTTCAGGAGCAGCTGCACTTGCTGTTTATGTATTTCATCATTTTAGATGTGGCATGTTGACCCTGCCACCTACACCTACCTACAAGTTAGTGAGAAAATCCTTCAACCCCACAAGGTGAGGTTGGTGGCAGGGAACCAAACAAGGGGTTGTCACGCTAAATCCCTTCTCTCTCCATTTAAGCTATCTCCTAGGTTAGCTAAGGGGGGTGGTCCTTAATGATAAGTTAAGTTAGAAAGAGATGTGAGTTTCTAGGAAAATTGTTAGAGTTAAATAGATTATTTATTTAAGATTTATAAGACAAAAAATTTATATGAGCAATAACCATAAACACATAAGATAAGCATGAAATACATAAACAACCAATACCTTCAAAGTATTACTCTTTAAGAAATAAAATTGTTTTTTGCTTAGAATGAAGTGAAATACTTTCAAATGGAAAACCCAAATAACCTTGGACTTGTGTTTCCAAATGGAAAAGGGTTACTTAGCTTATGCTTCAGCTCCCTTTCTTCAAACTTGAATTTCCTCCAAGAACACCTGTAGGAAAGCAAGCAAAAGAGTTAGCATGCAAAATAAATAGTGCCTCAAATACTAGATAAAATCAATATGCACACAAATGACAGAAGAAAATATATGATATTTTTTCAAGATGGAAAAGAAGCAAAGGGCTCATGAAACCCCCTTTTAAATAGATCTCTTAATGTCTTATGAGATTTTTGGCTTCAACAACTTGTGGGATCTTTGATATCCTTGGAGGTGACTTGTTGGGTCCCTATAATACTAGTGATTACCCCATTACTATTGTAGTTGTACCCCTTATTAATATTGTTGTGCCCCTGTTGTCCCCATATTGTGATTATTGTGCCCCATAGAATCCCTCTATTATTATTTTTGTGGCTTTATATTATTATTGTTAGGTTGTCTGGGTTATATTGTGACTCCTTAGACTCCTATATATAGAAAGGAGGTTTTTTCATTTGAATCACCCAAGAATTGTTCATTTTTGTAATGTAAAGGAGGTTTCCCCCTCCAAGAGGCTAAATTCTAAGGCGTTCAACTATCTTTTCTATCTTTCTAAGAGCTGGTTTCATAACATTTGGTATCAGAGCTTTGGATTCTAGGGTTTCGCTGCTCCAAATAGGTCATCGTGTCATTTTCACTATAACTTTTTTTTGTGACATTTCAGAAGATAAAAAGAAAACCTGAGACAAAATCACACTGAACCTCGGTTCCGAATTTCAAAACCTTTCGTGCTGTATTTGCAGAGATATGATCTAAGGAAGTTGGTCTTTTTGTAGACTCCTGAATTACATTCCAAACAGATGACCTGGGGAAAATCGTCATAACTTTCTCTTTGAGCATCAGATTGAAATTTCGTAAGAAGGTACATAAAGAGGACAGACTGTGATTTCTTCTATATATTTTTCAGAGCCAAAGGTCGGAATAGTGACTTATGGCACGTCGTACAAGTTATCTCTATTGAACTAGTCTATAATCAGGTCACTGTGGGATATTTGGCATAACTCTTCCATGGAGAATCCAATTTGGATCAAACTGGTGGCATTAGAAAGAGGACATAGAGGGCTACCACAGGTGGTAATTTCAGAACTGGATGATCTGAAATTACAGAGATACATCAGATTCAATATCAAGCTCATACAAAGTGAAAAAAGGTGTGTAGTTTTTTTTTATTTTTGCATAAGCTTGGTTTGAAAAATTAGTTTGAAGGAATTCAAAGGGCATAGTAAAGAATTATTATAGGTAATTGATGCCCTGAGGAAAGAAAATGCAAATACCTAGTAAGCAACCTGAAAGCTCTAGCATGACTCATGAAGAAGAGGAAGAAATGCAACATGATATTTCAAAATTATGAGACCAAGTGCAACAAGTGTCACTTGCACAAAAAGCAACAAAATCTAAGATGGATGGCTTAAAGAAAGATGTAGAAGCTAAGATGGATGGTTTAAAGAAAGGCATAGAAGCTAATATGGATTGCTTAAAGAAAGGCGTAGAATCTAAGATGAATGATGTGGAAGCTAAGATGGATGATTTGAAGACAGACATGGAAGATTTGAAGACAGATTTGACAAAGTTTCTACAAGAAATGCTTACTAATGGTGAAAGGGTAGTAAAGGAAACTCATGATGAGATCAAAATAAATGTTAATCATGATTTCAAACTCTAATGTTGGATCAAAGATGCACCATAGTCCAAAAATCGATATGAGGAAGTTTGATGGCAAGGATCCCACAACATGGATATTACAGATGGAGCAATTTTTTGATCTCAATAATGTGTAAAACACACAAAAGGTACGTATTGCAACTTTATATTTGGAACAAAATCAGTTTGTATGGTATCAATGGCTTTGCTCTCGTAAACAAATTATCACTTGGGCAATTTTTACGGAAGAATTGGTAGCACATTATGAGGATACAAAAAGCAACACTTTTTTTAGCCAATTGATAAGTCTCAAACAAAAGGGTTCAATAATGGAGCACATGGAGGAGTTCCAAAAATTGAACATAAGGGTAAAAGATATTCCAGAGGAGCATAAGATTGATGTGTTCATAGGGTCTTTAAAGGATAATATCCAACATGATGTTCGCCTTTAG
>APFE030358677.1:0-33350 GCA_000404065.3 Pinus taeda | reverse complement strand
GGTGTATATAAATATATAAAAATATATTTTGATGACGGCTAAATAAAAATATATTGAGGGGTCGTTAGAGCAAGTGAACATGATCACTCTCACATCCAAGTTGACTACTTTCTTTCGGAGAGCATCCCGACCTAGCTCTTTCTCTTTATAGATTCGAAGAAAGGTCTTCTCCGATGAGCCTTATCCAATCCAATTTCATATTGATGGTGGGTTTTTCAGAGCTAGTTCTCTGTTTCTTTCCATATATACTTATGGTATTATTATTATCTTTTATGTTAATTTTGAATTTCCATAAATATCTCTTGTTTAATTTCTTTTTTTAAATCTATTTAAATAAATAATATTTTAATAAAATATTTTTAATTAATAATCACTTTTAAATATTAAAGGATATGAAATGGACACAATCAACACTAGGAATTTAAGATGTCCTTCATGTTGTTGGGGATTATGAGATTCATTCAATTCGTTCAACTCAGATTTTGCCAATTGGTTCTCCACCTAGATTTGCAACTCGATCCCAACCCAGTGGTGGATATGCGGCTAGGTAGTGATTTACGCATTGTATGTCTAGTTTACTAATTGAAATGATGCCCAAACCAAAAGTGTCTCATTTCCCTGGTAAAACACTTCATGATGCACTTAGCGTCTAGTTTCTGATTTACGCATTGTATGTCTAGTTTACTAATTGAAATGATGCCCAAACCAAAAGTGTCTCATTTCCCTGGTAAAACACTTCATGATGCACTTAGCGTCTAGTTTCCTTGTAAAGCGCTCCATGATGCAGTTAGTCAAATGCTCCATATAATGCTCGAGTCTTAGCCTCCAAGCTCGGTAGCTCCATATAAGGTTACCTCACTCACACCTTCTCAAGATAACGTATTAATTTGTTTCTTTCTAAATGGCAATGGGAATGTGGAGGGCATGGAGATATGAGGTGTTTCTAAGCAGCAAATTAATCTGTTTCTTTCTGAATGGCAGTGGGAATGTGGGGAGCATGGATATATGACGTGTTTCTGAGCTTCAGAGGGTCAGATGTCACGAAAGGCTTCATAGATCATCTCTACATAACCCTCACAAGTACCAAATAAATTTGTGTATTACATGATGCCCATCAACTAAGAAAAGGGGAGGATATGAATACGACCCTAAACCATGCCATTGAATGCAATATTTTCTCCCCACACTACGCATCTTCTGTGTGGTGCCTCGACTAAGTGTCCCACGTGTATGGGAGGGTCATCGCTCTATTTTACGAAGTAGCTCATGTTTTATTTGGAAGCTCATTTGCCAAGGAATTTCAACACCATAAGATATTGAACGATGGAAAGGTGCTCTGTGCCTAATCTGTCAAGCTAGACATTTGCTAGACATCCAAAAACAAAGCGATTAGCATGAAAAAACTATCCCAAAAAAAACAACTAGCTCCTATCCATGAACATTTTGGAAAACCACACAATCTAATTAAGTAACCCCATTAACACACATATATATAATCTTCAAATTCATTCATAAAACTATAAAATCCAATCAATCAAAGTTGGATGGTTTTAGGTGGGTTTTAGCTCGTAGTTTCACAAAAGGTGTAACACCGACACTTATGTAAGATTGATATGTAATAGTATTACCAATTAGCACTGTGTATGAGATTATTAAATTTCAAAAACTCATCACGAGGTCACTAATTGACTCATTACAAATAAGTAAATACAATAAACAATTCATTTTCTTAATACATAACACTTAATACCTAATTAAAAAAAAATCTCATTCACAAGATTTACATAATGAGTCACTAACCCATTGTGCTATACAATATCCTACACCACTATAAATAAATCTGACTTCACTAACCCATTGTAATGTACAATATCCTATACCACTATACATAAATGTGACTTCAAAGGTAATTCACATACTTATCATATTCTCTTCATGTTTCTCTATTGAAAGTATTTTATCATTTTGGTCTTAAGCACTCACGACTTCATAGTCATTGATTTTTCTTTCTGTGGGTTAACCTCCTCTATTCATATTATGGTGGGATTTTACAACGTCGTTCGGCTTTTACGGGGCTATTCATAGGATTCATTATAGTTGAAACTTCTTCTAAATGCCCATTTTCCAATGCATGTTATTCTCATTCCAATACATGTTATTTTCATTCTATTTTCAAGATTTTGCTTTTTGAAGGTATTTTGAAGATTTTGTGTTGTGAAGGAATTTAGAGTACCAACTTGAGCATTGTAAGTTGGATGTCAAGTAAATTTTCTTCCATTCCATGTATTCTGTTGGGTTGTAGTTTCTCCAGATTCAGTTGTAATTGAGGGAACAAAAATATTTCTCATATAGAGAAATTACATTGATATTTTGACGTCGTAATATTCCCGTAACTTCTTCCACATAATTGGGATTTTCTACAAAAAGTTATATGGAAAAACAAAGTACTCCTTTAAATTGTAGTCCAAGAATCAACCGTAGTCTGAAAATTACCCGAAAATAGCACAATAAACATTGAATGTGCCAAATATAAATGGTCAACATAGCTGCGAATTACAATAATGATTAGTTGCATGACTCCTAATAAATACAAGAATATCTAACAATAACTTCAGATATTGACTGATCATACACAATTGGTTGAATGGCTAGAATAATCTCATATTTTACTAATTTCTAACTCTGCACTCCCATGGGCCAAATCCCTAGCCGATGTACCATTTACTTACACAAGCGGTCCCTTATATTAGTTATAGGGTCATAACAATTTTTCACTTGCAAGTATTTTGAAAGGTTGCACGTGTGGGTATCTATTTTGAATAGTGGTTGGTCAATATAGTAAGAGTTGAGATACTTTTCTTGGGCTCATGAACTAGAATATTACTTCTCTTATAATGTTGAGTTTTAAATTTTAACACAAAATGTGTAGTTTCATTTGATATTAAACACTGCCTTTTTTATAGTGCATAGATAAATATATTGTATATGCAGCATTATCCACAACTGCACACCAACATACTCATTCTTTTGGGATCTCTTCACAAGCAACTTCGTTCCTATTGTGGCATTTTTCGGAGCCGCATACCCATATTTTCTTGAAGTCATCTTGATAAAGGAGCGCAATCTAATAATGACCTTTGCATCATTTTGAGCAATTGTCATGTCCAAAAACGTTGGCCATAAAAAAATTGGAGAGGATCCTACAATAAATAACTACAATTTGTTCAATACCCTGAAGTTGCAGATACTAGAGCAATTGGGAATCCTTCAAGGAATTACATGAAATTGACAGTGATGAATTATTTTCTGAATCTGATGGAAGAGGGTGGATTGCAAGGTTGACAAATGTTGTAAAGCTTGCAGTTAGTGTGGAGGATACCAGAATTGGAATTCCTCTGCCCGCACAACATTGAGTTTTCACCCCATTTATGCAGGCAAACAACTCTACATCTCGAACTTATGGGGGTACAGGAATTGGCCTCGGTATCAACCGATGCTTGATTGAATTAATAGGTGGTGAGATAAGATTTATAAGCCATCCAGGTATTGAAAGTACATTTTCTTTCACTGTTTATTACATGCCAATGATTTTCTTTGTATTTTTTTTATTTTTATTAATCATATATGTGATTTCATATATATATTAACCAGCGTGTTTCATTAACCTCTAGTAACTTTCTGCCCTCTAGAAGCAATCTGATCTTGACTAATTCTGTTGCCATCTTTGCCCCTCAATACAACAACCCGTAAAAAAAAATTGTGGTATAATTTCTTCTTCCGGTACTAGTAGTGTGAATACTTGGATAAACGAGTATAAACAAATACCAGTTCTATATAATTTGTTGAAGGAACAATTATCTACCTTGGATGAGGAAATGGTACTATTGATTGTGTAAATGGTACTATTGATCTTATAGTGTGTGCAGATTTCTCGACATTGTTGTCAAAAGGAACAATGGAATTTGCAGGAACACGCATAGCCATGGCAGCAAGCTTACAATCTTATGTCTTATGTCTTATGCAGGCAATTTTATGTCTTATCCGGGAAATTAATATGGCTAAATGTATTGTAATTTAAGGGATGGTGTTACCTTCGCGGGTGCGCTTGCAGGTAGACCATATAGTTAATAAAATGATTTTATTTTGTGTTGGGGAAGGATAACCTTCCCAGTCATCTGATCCAGTTCTGGGTCGGGTGGCGGTGTCTCTTCTTTATGGTGTGGAATATTTCTTTGATTGTGTTATTTCTTAAAATTCCTTAGAGTAATCATTTAATAGCCATAAGAATCTCAAGATACATTCAATAAATTTGTTTAAACGATTTATTTTGTTAAAAGCAATCCATTCAATTATTCTAACATAAGTTATGATTGCTTAAACAAATACTCAAAATATTTCACTCTACAGCACATAATTTCAATTTATCCTAGCGCATAAGGTCATGAATCTATAGACTTAATATTGGTGTGACATATAATTTCAGAAGTCTTGGTGAATTTTCTTTCAGAATTCAAGTACCTTCTTAAAACAATACTACCACTAATATTCTTAAGCTTTACTCATTGGAATTTTCATTTTAGGTTGAGACAATTCTCTAAGTTTTAATACTACAAAATTAGTAATTTGCATGATCAATCACACAGTTTCAAATTTGGAAATGGTATAATTGCATGTTGTGCAATAGGGGAAAAATATACCAAACAATAGATTGAAGTGAATCAAGAATCTTCAAAACTTTGTGAATAAATTTGGCATGGTTAATATATATCTGGTTAAAAATTCACTGCATAATTATCACAACAATAATCTAAGTATTTTGGCTCTTATTTTTCTTCAGTGATGAATCTTGATATTGAGTGACTGATTACAGTGTTTGGCTATCATTGCATGCATATGCAGGTGACTTGATTTCACTGTTAGAAATCTGATATTTTTAGTGGTTGGATATAGGTCTGATCTTGACATTACCACGATATATTACCTTTGCATTCGGCACTAAGCTTGAATCTAGATCATTAGCACTCCTTATCTTGCATTCAGTGATCATTTGAGAAGTGAATTAGTGGATTGATTGGATCATCTAGTGACTCACATCACATTGTAGTTTTGCTTTAATTAGATATCCAATTTGGTATATTCTTGGTAATAAGCTACAACAATCGGATTCTTGACAGCAAAATAACGTTGGTATAACTTAAATTTTGATGCATTCATTAGTTCCTCATTGGTTTTCTAATGCATCATTATAGACAGCAGATTCTTTGGTTCTCTATTCGCATTAGAATCTCATTACATGGTAAAACCACTATCTCATTTTCTTGAGTTGTTTGTGCTTGCATCCTCTTATCATTTTCTAAACATAAAAAGTGCTATAATCAACTACAACGGTTCTCTCCATTACAACCATATAACAAAGCGAAATTCTAAATGACTCACCTAATTAAAAGTATATAGTTTTGTTATGAATCATTGATTCATTGGAAAAATATATAATCTTGTAATCTTGGATGGTGATAATCTACCCATAATTGACGATGTATAATTCTCTGAAAAATTGCACTATTGATATGGTATACTGGCATGTTTTTTTGTAACGAATATTTAATGCTGGTGTAACTACTCACCACTAGTTCATTTTACAACACAGTTTTTGAAGTACTTGGATAATTGAAGTTGAAATTTGTCACCAATTACAGTGCTCTAAAATAGTGAAATCTGTTCCAATTCACAATGGATAAACTCTGATATCTTAGTACCTTTAGATTATCATCATTTCACTAGCATCTGTTCATTATTTTACTGTTCAATTTGATCTAAAAACATAGCGATAACATTCCTTGAATGTTGATCATACTATTCACTAATTGGGTTGGATTGTTGTTCTTATTTTCCTTTAGCGATAGCAGTTGCTTGGCATTTCTCTGGTCTATTATTGCAAGAACAGGACTCTCTCAATATGATCTTCTCATAAATTTAATTTTGCATTGCAATTGCCATTTAGATTACATGTATCTGCATGACTTGGCAGGTGGATTATTTCCTATGATGCTATGATGGTATGGTTAATGCACTGGTTGCATGTTGGGTGGGATGATTCACAGAACTCCACAAATGGGCGAGAGGGCCAGTTTATTTGATGATCGCGTGCGAGCCCATATGCACGAGGGAGAATAAGTAACGCCATATGGGCTGGGGACAAAACTCAGTCAACACTACATATGCCAGTGGTTCCTTTGTCTTGTGTATAGCTCTTGATGGATAGCTCTTGAAGAGCTATGGGACCATCTTGAGGAGGCCAAGTGCCTGATGTTCTAGGTTAGGTGCCTATTATTGGATTGGGATGCCGAATTCTAGAAGGGATGTAAAGGACTTCGATGCCTGGGGTTGTGCACCTTAGTAGTTGTGGAGGGAGTGGGCCAGCCTTGCGAGATGCCCGGGGTCATTGAGTACTGAACCGGATGCCTGCCTTGGGGCAGATGAGGTCTGAGTCAGGTGCGAGCCTTGGGGCCAGCCTTGGACTAGGATATAGACCAGGTCAGGCTTATGCCTGGTGCCGAAAGTGGGAAAAAGGACAGAGATTCCTTGAGATTTCGCGGGGTGTTGGGGACTTTTGATACCTGCTGGTTATACTAGTTCAGCAAAGGGTGTTGGCAACATGAAGTAATTAAAATAATAAATAATAAATAATTCAATTTAACTTCAGGATGAAGTTCCTTAAAGTGGGAGAGTATGCAATATCCCTCCCCTTAATAATAAATAATAATATAATAATATTAATTAATATAGAAATAATAATTAATAATTAAATCATTAATAATCATTTAATATCAAATAAAAAATAATAAATCATAAATTGAATAATAAAATGATATACAAAGAAAATAAATAAAAATAATAAAAATAAAAATAGTAATAACCATACTAAAGCTCTAAATAAGAATAAATAGAAATAAAATAAGAACACTATCAAAAAGAAGGAAATAAAACAAGAAAGATAAAAATCAAAAGAAAAGTAAAGAAATAAAACAAGAAAGCTAAAAATCAAAAGAAAGTTGCATGTAGACACATGGAGTGTGTGCATGTGGTTCCCCTTCCAATGTTTGTTCTATTTAATAGATGGTGAGGAAGATGAGAGGCATTCCTGCATTCCATCATTCTGAGATTCTATTTTTCATTCTCTTGGGAGAATGGTGTTCTAAGACTTAGGAGTCACTGGCAGTATTACTTTGATTGAGGGCTCGGGGGTGGCCAGTTGTAGCAAATCCTTACGCAATTGAGCCTATGGTTGGGTCGAGATTCGTCCCCAAAACCTTGTTGCAGTAAGCCTACTTCTACCATAGGTAAGCACAGGTAAGCACTATTCATAGCTTGAATTTAGTTAATTCATTACATGTTTATTTGGTTAGGTAAGTGCCACTGTGATTTAAATTTAATGTTAATAAGTTAATTAGATATTTATTTTGGGCTGTTACAAACCAAATTTGGGAGGGTCGCCCCTCCTTCCGAAATTCTCTTGCTAGTAGGTATTTTCAAGGGGAAGGAAAATTTGGTACAAAAGGAGGATCCTCGGGTTACTCTCAAATGCCTATTTTGGGAGATAAGTGGAAAATGGAGCTACGAGGTCAACGTATCCCTAAGGCCCCTCACAACCCTAGATTTATCATTCCTACAAGATGTCTAGAAGATAATAGGAAACGCATGAGAGAATATGCTTTTATATGTAGGTTTATAGGAATTTGGTCGACGGAGAAGGAATGGGAGCATTGGATACGGTAGAATTGGAAACCAAAGGGAGAGGTGGATTTGAGACTCGAACTGAAAGGTTTCTTCACTATAATATTTTCTAACCTTGAAGATAAAGCTAGGATATTTGAAGGGGGGCAATACTTCCTTAACAATGTGGGTCTCTACATTAGGCACTAGGAAGCTTGTTTCAACTTGGATAAGGAAGAATTCACATAAGTACGGGTAAGATTTTACTCTTTACCCCTAGATTTCTAGATACAGGAAATTCTAGAAGGTATAGTGCAAGCACTAGGATGTTTTTTCAAAGTCTCAAAGGTCACAAAAAGAAGGAAAAACATGTCATATTCTAGGTTATGTGTTTATATGAATATATCATGACCATTACCAAATTCTATAGAGTTGGACTATCAAGGAGAGATATGGAAACAACCTCTGGATTATGAGAACTTTCCGTTTAGATGTAGTATCTATCACGACCATGGACACTTTATAAGAGAATTTTCACTGAGAAGGAAGGAAGAAGGTTTTGTAGGTGAGATAGAAAATGATCATTTCACCAAGGTCACTACATGGAGGCAAAATCACAGGAACCAAACCTCCTATAACACAAACGGGTTGGAGGAGAAGAATTCCTTTTCTACATGGGAGGCTATGGAAGAAGGCTCTTAGAACATAAAATCCATCCATATGGATATTATTCCCACAAAACAAACTCTGGACAAAAGTGTGTTAAAATCTAAGTTGGAAGAGGAGGAAGATATACAAGGTAGTTTTGAATTTTATGTATGGTCAGGTTTTGAGGAAGTAGCTCCTTTACTGAAGGAAAATTTGTCAGACCTCTTAGATGAAGAGAGAGTATTAGTTACACTGGTGAATTATTGGGTGCAATAATATCTTGGGTTCTTGTCCAAAGAGGAAATATATATCTACGCAAATACCTATCTCAAGTGGAAAACAAAGCAAAGAAACTCAATAGTGTATCCAGTAGATCAATCATTCTAAGATTTAAGGACAAGGGGAAATAAATTCTACTGAAGGGCCTTACTAAAGAACCTATTAATAATACAAATAAACCAAAGAAGGAAGTGAGAAAAAAAACTAGACCGAACCAGGGTAATACAAATCAAGCAGTAGTTGTGACAGAGAAGTCACTTCCTTTTCCCAACTCATCATCATGAGAATTCTTTCATGGAACAAAAGTGGGCTCAATAGTAAAGGAAAATAATTATATCTTAGGGAAAAATTAAAAAGGGAAAACCCAACAATTGTTATACTACAAGAAACAAAACTAATAGGGTATAAAATGAATCAAATAGAAGGAACTTTTTGGAAACGGTGTGAGTCCATGTCTCTCGATGCTAGGGGTAGTGCAGGAGGCTTATTTGTTTGGTGGAACCCACATGAAGTGGTCTTCCAAGATTGAATGGCTTCTAATCATATTCTTACACATAGATTTAGGTATGTTCTAACAAAAAATTTAATTTTTCTATCGGCGGTTGACAACCCTCCAGTTACGAGGGATAAGAAGGTTTTTTTGCAGCAACTGCAGACGCTGAAACAAATGATAGGAAATTCCTTATGGTTATTTGGAGGAGACTTTAATATCCTAAGATTGTTAAGGGAGAAAAAAGGAGGCATTCATAGGTTAGACCAAACATCAACTAATTTTGATTGGATCATAGATAACTTGCATCTTGCAGACATTCTAAAGAACAATGGGATGTTTACCTAGGATAATTGTTTACCATTCACATAACCAATAGTTTGAATCGATTTTTTTATTAGAGGAAGTTTTACAAAAGGATATATTTATCGAAGCTTCAATTTTACTGTGCATGGGGTCGGATCACTAGCTCATTTTATTGAAAGCTGATCTAAAAGAAGCCTCACTAAATTGCCCTTTCCATTTTAAATATTTTGGCTTAAATCCATTGGTTTTGTAGATTTTTACCCGAATGGTGGAAGGAGTTGAATATTAGAGGTACCAACAAAAGGTATATACTCCAACTCAAACTAAAAGTATTGAAGCAAAGGATTAAATTTTGGAATAAGAACGTCTTTGTGAATACCTTTGAAGATTAGAGAGAATTGGAAAGTAAAATTTCAAGCATCCAACAAAGAATCATTCTGGAAGGCAGAGCCTCAGAGTTGATAGAAGAATAGGCCTTCATTTGGAGATTTTACAGAGAAATAAGCCAATGAAAAGTGGTGGAGGGGACCGTTCATGAGTTGTGGAGTTGATAGCCTAGGGAAGACTGGAAACTAAAGGAATACTGGCATCGGAGAAGAGTGGCGGGAAGAAGCAAGGACAACCGAGCGAGGAAAGAGAAGTGGCAGCTGAGGATGAAGGCATCCGAGCATAAGGAAAGAGGAACTAGTAGTTTGTGTGGATAGAAGGGGATAAAAATAATAAGAAAGAGCAAAGGAGGGTTCAGTGCTAGTCAATTGTAGAAACTCTATATTATTTCCAGTCTTGTTAGGTTGTGAAGTGATGTGAAAAACTCCATTATCATGGTTGTATAAGTTGATATGCTCGTTGTGTGATTTTTACGCTCAATGATCCCTTTGTTTTACGAAATGGATATTGTTTTATTCAAAAGCCCATTTTCCAAGGCATTCCAACACCATAAGATATTGAAGGCTGGAAAGGTGTTCTATGTCTAATCTGTCAAGATGGAAATTGGTTGGACACTAGAAAACAAAAGGATTAGTAGGAAAACAACTATCCGAAAAAAAAAAATAAAAAATAAAAAAAATTAAAAAATTAAAAAAAAAAATAATAATATAATAATAATAATAAATAATAAAATTAATAAATAATAAATAAAATAATAAATAATAAATAATAAATAAAAATTAATTAATAATAAAAATTAAAAATTAAAAAATATAGAATAAATAAATAATAATAATAATAATAAATAAAAATTAAATAATTTAAAATGAAAATAAATTAAACAAAATTAAAATTAAAAAAAAATTAATTAAAAAAAAAATTATTAGAATTTTTAAATAAAATAATATAATAATAATAATAATAATTTAAATTTAAAAAATTAAATAAAAAATTGTCTCCTATCCACGAACATTCTAGAAAAACCCACAATCTAATTAAGTAACCCCATTAACACACACACATGTATATAATGTTCAAATTCATTCATAAAAATATAAAATCCAATCAATCAAAGCTCGATGGTTTTAGCTAGTAGTTTCACAAAAGGTGTAACAATGACACATATGTAACATTGATATGTAACAATATTAGTAGTTGACATTGTGTATCTGGTTATTAAATGACAAAAAATGATCACGAGGTCAATAATTGGCTCATTACAAATATGTAAATACAATAAACAATTCATTAGCCTAATACATAATACTTAATACCTAAGTTAAAAAAATATTCTCCCATTCATAAGATTTTACATAATTAATCACTAATCGATTGTGTTGTACAATATCCTACACCACTATAAATAAATTTGACTTCAAAGGTAATTCAGATACTCATCATATTCTCTTCCTGCTGCTCTATTGAAAGTATTTTATTATTATGGTCTTAAGCACTCGGGACTTCAAAGTCTATCGATTTTTCTTTCTGTGGGTTAACCTCCTCTATTGATATTATGGCGGGCTTTTACAACACCGTTCAACTTTTACGAGACCGTTATTAGGATTAATTATAGTTGAAACTTCTTCTAAATGCGTCTTTTCCAATGCATGTTATTCTCATTCCAATAGATATTATTTTCATTCTATTTTCAAGATTTTGTGTTCTGAATGTAGTTTGAAGATTTTTTGTTGTGAAGGCCTTTAGAGTACCAACCTATCAAGCATCGTAAGTTGGATGTCAATTAAATTTGCTTCCATTCCATCTATTCCATTGGGTTGTAGTTTCTTTAGATTCAGTTGTAATTCAGGGAAGATAAAAGCTATTTCTTAAACAGAGCAATTACTCGATCTTGATCTCGACCTTGATCTAGAGAATTAAGCTTTCTAAAGACTGAGATGGTCATAAGCATCAGGATCTTGCTCTCGAGCATCTAACTCTTTTGGGGTTTACATATTAATCAAGGTTGCATAATCTAGCATTCAATAAATAGGCAGTTAGAACTATTCTATATGTTACCTAGGTCTTTCTCTATCTGTAACTATTCTATGCTAGTTATTTTGTTACCTTGACTTCTAGATCTTTCTCCGAGTCTCATTCAAAAACTATAACTGGGTAACCTATGCCTACCTCTCTATGCAAGGGAAGGCTAAGTAATTAAAGGATCTCCTGCTACTACTCAAAGGAAGGATATACCTGTATCTTATGTAGGTATTTCTCAATAGAACATCATGAAAATAGTATAGTAAGGATATCCAGTAGAAAGCCAATCTCCCTGCTAAAGCCCGCTAAAGGCACCTATTCCCAACCTATTACAGAATTGTTACACAAAAAACACAGAATCGATCCATAGTTGACTACTGGGTTCAGGGAAGAACATATAAGCACTCCATCCCTAGTTGGAAGGTAAGGATCGCCCACCATTTCCACTATGGAACAAAGGAAAGAAGTACCTATCTGTAAGGGCATAGATAGTTCAAGGATTGATTTGTTTAAACCCTAGAAAATCAATAGGTCGGGGATTGATTTGTTTAAATGCTAGAAAATAAATAGGCCAAGCCATTTATACAGTAGATATGATTTCCTCTTTCCAAAATAAATGACTAAACCTCTACAGAGCTTTACCCTTGCCTATAAGAAGAACACATAAATCAACAAAGAATACTAACCTTGCTTCTTAGCCATCTTTCTTTTCTTTTGAAACCTTGGAAACTGGTGGATGTAAAGCGCTAGAAATTCCTCATTCTTTGCTGCAAAAGCACTAGAAACCATGCTCTATCTCATGTATATGTAATTCCAACTCATCATAAAAGAAAACAGAAAAAAGGCACGGGAATGCATTTTAAAATAATTGAAGAAAATTTTGACATAGATACGAACTCACTCTGAAAGAATTATTTGTTGATAAAGTTGGCCCTTTAACCACTTGTGCATATTCTCCTCAACCATGACTTTCTCTCTGAATTGACACAAACCCACATACACATAACACAAACATTTTCACACACACAACACATTGCAAGCATACAAAAGCACTACATAGTATTTTCATGAATAAAACACTACATTTATGGAGTGCTCCATAATACAAAAAAAAATTACATCAAAGTGCTCGAGAGAGAAAGAAAGAGCTAACAGAGTCCATGCTTAACCTTTCGAATGAACAGAGAAACCAAAATTGTCAAGTTACTTAGAATTCCTTGTGGAATGCATTAAATAGACAAACAAATTAAAGGAGCAAAAGATTACCTCAATCGCCTGCTGCCTTTCCCTCTCATTTGAATTTCCTCCTCCTCTCCAGAGGTTGCTCAATCACCAATTACTATCATTCTTCATTCATGAAGTACGAATATATAATCACTCAATAATTCGTGAAAAGGAAGTTCGAGTTTGATTTTAATTTTTTTTTTTAACCGTTGTTTTCAAATTCTTAAACAAATCATTTAATCATCATCTCTTAAACCAATCTTTTAATTACCATTTAAATTGAGTTGTCATGTGCTTTCATGTTTTTAAATGATATTTTTGAAAAATGCACTTTCATGTGTTTTCAATTTTTTTTATTGCTTAAAAATGAAAAGAATTCATTATTCGTTTCTCTTACATTTGTTACTAGTTACTCTTACTAGTTTTGTTACTAGTTACTAGTTTCTCTTAGAGGAAATATTGCTCGCACTTTTATTTTCCAATCCTAACACGTGAATGCGTTCACTTCAACATAATATGTGGCAATCAATTACCAACTTTCGACAAAGTAAAAAAACCCTCTCCGCCAAAATTAGCCCATGATTTTATTATAATTGACAATGTTGGGTCACATGTTCAAATCCCAAGTATGAAGTTTGGAGCTATGTGAATTAAATTTTTTTTGGTTTCGCAAGCCTAAGGAATTATTTATCCAAATGGTATGTGAGTGGTTTAACGAGGAATTTTGTTTTTAATTTAATTCAAAATCGACAATTTTATAATTTTATAATTTAAATTTATTAAATTAATGTGTTAAGGATTTTTTAAAATGTTAAAGAATTCACAGATATATGAGGTGGAGATATAGTTACTAGTCTCTCTTACATTTCATGTTTGTTTTTTATTAAATATTTATGATATTTAACAAGTGTTGCCATTACTTTGGGTCAGTAACAGTCCATATTGCACTAACCAAATAAAGGAATTTATACTTTCACTTTTTGCATGCACCGTAGAAGTCACTGATGAAGGCTGCCAAGTGATTAACCATCTCATTTCATGGAAAAAAAGGACAATTGGCTCATGGGACTTTCACATGTGGTATTTATTTTTTATATATTTTAAAAATAAGTTTTCAAATAATTTCTAATATTCTGTAATTGATTTTTTTTTAATACAATACCTGAAAATAAAAAATCAAAATTGTTAATATATAATATTTTTATTTAATGCAATGTTGTGTATTAATTTCTTTATAATAAATATAAATTTATAAATTATTCAATTAGATACCTAATAAATATAGATTTATAACTTATTCAATTAGATATTCAATAAATATAACTCTATAACATATTCAATTAAATATTTAATAAATATAAATTTATAACTATTCAATTTTCTTAGTAAATTGAAAAGCATTCATTCAAGTTTGCAGATATAGTAAGCATTCTTTAAATTATTACTATTAATGTATTTGAAATTAAAAATAATTTATGGTGAGGTGATGAAGGTGGTGAGGCGGCGTTGAAACTGCTCAGCTACAGAATTCCATTCTGGAATTTGGGGAGCCATGTATTGGGGTTGGGCATTCTCCTACTTTCAATATTGTGTTCAAAATTACACAAACTTAGATATTGAAAGACAATGATTCGTTAAACATGAATTTAAAGGCAAGAGGAGATCACCCCTCCTTCCGTAATGCTCTTGCTAGTAGGTATTTTCAAGGGGAAGAAACATTTGGTACATAAGGAGGATTCTTAGGTTACTCTCAAATGCCAATTTTGGGAGATAAGTGGAAAATGGGGCTACGGGGCCAACGTATCCCTAAGGCCCCTCAAGACACTAGATTTATCATTCCTACAATATGTCTAGAAGATAACAAGAAACGAATGAGAGATCATCCTTGGCTGACGAAGAAGGAATTGGAGCATTAGATACAACAAAATTGGCAACCAACGGGAGAGTTGGATTTGAGACTAGGACCGAAAGGTTTCTTCACAATCATCTTTTCTATCCTTGAAGATAAAGCTAGGATCTTAAAGTGGGGTCATACTTCCTTAACAATGTGGGTCTCTACATTAGCCACTGGGAAGCTTGTTTCAACCCTAATAATGAGGAATTCACAGAAGCACCGATAAGGGTAACATTGTACTCTTTACTGGTAGATTTCTAGATAGTGGAAGTTCTATAAAGTATAGGGAAAGTAATAGGATGTTTTTTCAAGGTCTTAGAGGTTACAAAAGGAGGGAAAAACATGTCATATGCCAGGCTATGTTTTTATATGAATATATCACGACCATTACAAAATTCTGTATTTGGACTATTAGGGAGAGATATGGAAACAACCTCTAGATTATGAGCACTTTCCATTTAGATGCAGGCTTGATCATGAGCATGGCCACTTGATAAGAGAATGTCCACTGAGAAGGAATGAACAAGTTTTTGGAGGTCAAATGGAAAATCATGGTTTCACCAAGGTCACTACACGGAGATGAAATCACAAGAACTGAACCTCCTATAACATAAAGGGGCTAGAGGAGAAGAATTCCTTTTCTGCACTAGAGGCTATGGAATAAGACTCTTAGAACATAAAATCCATCCATATCGATATTATTCCCACAAAACAAACTCTGGACAAAAGTGTGTTAAAATGTAAGTTGGAAGAGGAGGAAGATATACAAGGTAGTTTTGAGTTTTATGGACTGCTAGGTTTTAAGAAAGTAAAAGTAATTAGACCTCTCAAATTAAGAGAGCATATTAGTCACAATGGTGAATGATTGGGTGAAATAATATCTAGGGGAATTTTCCAAAGAGGAAAGAGAGATCTATGCAAATAATTATCTGAAGTGGAAAACAAAGAGAAGAAACACAATGGTGGACCCAGTAGATCAACAATTCCAAGCTTTTAAGGACAAGGGGGACATAATTATACTAAAGGACCTTACTAAAGAACCTAATAAGAAGACAAATAAAACAAAGAAGGAAGTGATACAAAATAGTGGAGCGAACTAGGGTAATACAGATCAAGCAGTAGTTGCGACAGAGAAGTTGTTGCCTTTTCCCAACTCATCATCATGAGAATTATTTCATGGAACATAAGTGGGATCAACAGTAAAGGAAAACATTAAGGGAAATTAAAAAAAAGGAAAACCCAACAATTTTTATATTACAAGAAAAAAAACTACTAGGGTGAAAATGAATCAAATAAAAGGCACTTGTTGGAAAGGATGTGAGTCCATGTCTCTCAATGCTAGGAGTAGTGCATGATGTTTATTTGTTTGGTGGAACCCACATGAAGTGGTATTCCATGACTGGATGGCTTCTAGTCAAATTCTTAAACGTAGATTTAGGTATGTTGTAACAAAATATTTCATTTTTCTATCGGCGGTTTACAACCCTCCAAGTACAAGGGACAAGAAGGTTTTTTTGCAGTAACTGCAAAAGATGAAACAAATGATAGGAAGACAATAAGATATAAATACATTGATTCAACACATACAAAGAGTGATTAATAGTGAGAAAAATATTGCATTAATGAGACCAATATCCATGTCTGAGGTTGAAATATGAACATGCTTAACAACAAGGTGCCTGGAATGAATGGCTTAACGACAGACTTCTTCGAGGAATGTTGGGGGTTTTTTGGCAAGGAAATTCAAGAAGTAGTTGAGGAATCAAGATCGTCATGACAATTGCATCCAACACTTGTTAGGGCCTTCATTTTTGAGATTTTGTGGAGAAAGAAGTCGATGACAAGTGGCGGATGTGACCGTTGGGGAGTTGAAAATTAAGGGAAGATTAGAAACTAAAGGAAGACTGTCAATTGTAGAAGAGTGGCAGGAAGAAGTAGGGATAGTCGAGCGAGGAAAGAGAAGAGGTAGCCCAAGATGAAGGCAGTCGAGCATAAGGAAAGAGGAACTGGTAGTCCGAGTAGATGGTATGAGATAAAAAGCAGAAGAAAGATCAAAGGAGGGTTTGGGGCTAGTTAGTTGTAGAAAGTCTGTAGTATTTCTAGTCTTCATGGGTTGCGGAGTGATGTGAAAGACTCTATGATCATGGTTGTATAAGTTTATATGTTGGCTATGTGATTTTTACTCTTGAAGATTAGGCTGCAAGCCTTATGTATTGAATTATGTTATGTAATGAAGGAGAATGTTCTAGAATCACCTTATGTCCTCATGTAATATGCTGACTATTTAATTTTTTTAGAAAGCATATGTTTATGCAGTCGCTTAATATAGCATGAGTAGATCGTTGTGATTTGGTTTGTTTTGCATGTTAAGATTTCTTTCTTTGTTTTCTTCTGGTTGATATGGTTCCTGTGGTGTCTAATTCCCATCCTCATCTAACTTCAGTCATGACACGCCTCGGGTGAGGCTCCTTCCCCTTCCTGGGTAAGGTGAAAATGTCAGCGTTGTGCTAGACTACAATGGAGACTTATTGGCCCCTTATGCCTGAATCGAGGGTCTCAACCCTGCTGTCATTTTCATGCCAACAAATGGCTCCGTTTCAGGAGCCTGAAATTCAAAAGGAGCGTTTGGAATATGGTATGAAGGTTTTTAAGAAGGAAATACAGAACTGGTGGGATGCTCAAGTGGATTGATTCTTTTCTTAGCAAGCTCAACTTCGCTGCTGAGCTGTTGCAAAACTAAAAGATGAGATCTTGTATTCAAAAGTTGCAAGTGATCAGTATGATATCTTCTAGTGTAAATTTCTAGAAGAAATGTACAACTGGTTGTAGAGATTGTAGGTGAAGGGAAGGTATTTTGGACAGACATTATCTCGTCATGACTGGACTCAGGAAAATCTCATTGTGCTCCATTGTCTTGACATAGATATGACAAGTGTAGTATCTTTCTGGGTGAAAACCATGCTAGAAGGGTACATTGTCAAGTTAGTGGCTAAAAACCACAAGTCCTTCTCAAAGGATGAAGTTGTGTTCTGAGCAGGGTTGAGAGGGAAGTTGTTGAAATAAATAACCCTCTGGATTAAAGTCTTAATGGTGTAAGAGGGTTTGCTTGTGTTCCAAATTCCAAGCATGGCAACGTAAATAACTAATACTAGGGGAAGCATCTAAAGGGGGGGATTCTACCCAGCTGGGGATCATGAATCTATTAGGAGGATGGATGAAGAGGATTCATGAAAGGCCATGGAACTGAGAGTGCAAAGGAGAGTGTAGATAGCATAGAAAAGGCAGGAAAGGTCCATGCAGGCGATTAAAAGGCATTCAAAGGAACTACACCAAGCAAGAGCAGTGTTGAGGAGATTTCAAGAGGAAGAAAGGATGGAAGAGAAATCGACGAAAGGGATATAGACATCTAGAATAGCTGGGAGCTCGAAAAGCGATAAGATCCCTCCCTCACTTATCACGAGGGAGGGGTTAAATGGAACTGATTGTGTTGACTTAGAGGATGATATGTACTTTCTTATGTGGAGACTATTCGTGGAAAATTATTCATCTAATAGAATCAAGGATACAACCACCCCCACGAGGATCAGGTAACATCTCCCCCAACCTTCCCCTAGTACTCTACAACAATCCTGACAAATTTCTTTCCAAATTGCTTAAGATGATAAGAGTGCATAGTGTTGGTGGTTGAATTTGCATGTCTTTACCCACATTTTTACCTTGATTCTTGTATCCATTTTACACCAATGTTGGTCAATTTACATTCTAAACTGCACAGGTATATCTTTTTTCATGTTGTTATGAATCATTAATCAATGAAGCATAGTCATAGGGGTTGTTTCCTAGGTGGCTTGCTAATTCGAATATTCTTGCAGAATTGGAAGAAGTATGATCAAGTTTGTAGTTCAACAAATGGTGACCATCCAATTGGCAACACTATCTAGAGCCATCAATATTTTAATCAATGTACTTCTATATTTATATTCTATTTTACTTAAGAAAACATTGTGTGATTTTAGGCAGACAACTGCCATTATTCTAGGATCTGTTAGTATTAACAAATTGTATAAGTACAGTTACGGGGTTGTGAAAGCCGACATTTAAGATCATAGAGAATTACGTTAACTTTGAGTCTGTAACAGCATACACGTATTATCCTTTTGATTAATGAAATTCTGATCTTCTGAGCATTTCGTGACTTCTTGATCTTGCCATAGCCCTGATTAAGGAGTTGGGCCCACTCTCCTGACCAGGTGTTGTTGGATAAATGTGTGCATATGTTTATTTCAGTTAATTTATTTATTGTTGTGAATGATTATCAATGAGTTGATGTGAGTCTTCTTTCTGTTACTCTTGTTGTTGTTACAGTCATTATTGTTGTTACTCTTATTCTTTGTTACAGTTATCGCTTGTTGTTACACATTGATTAAGTTAATAATTGAATGTTCAGTACTTGGTAGGGAAACTATGGCATGCATATACTTTGTATGATAGCCTTGAAATAACTCATAGAGCCCTGGGTTGACAATTAATGTGGAATTGAGTGAATTGCACGATTCATATATGAACACCAACATGTTGGAGCCATTGTCAGGGAGGATATTAAGGCCGTGAAAGTACAACCAATATTGATGATAGGACTGATCTCTCATCCTTGGGAGGGAATTTTTCACCCTGCTCCAAGGTCTCAAGCATTAGATCGTTTTTTGTTGCTTTGATTATCTTATTTTATTTTTCATAGAAACCACTCTCTCATCCTTGGAAGGGAAGTTTTTGTAGGTTTTAACCCCATACAGAAATTACATGCATATGAATTCTAAAACACAAAAAATAAACAATGCGAGAGCATAACACATAAAACACACATACATAGAGATTTTCCCATGGATCCCAAAACCAAGACTACTAGATTGATTTTTCATTATGTTCCTTTCAATGTTACAATACATATTTATACATGTCAAAGCATCTAATACCATGGACCAAAAACCATCACGTCTAAAACCATGGACTGAAAACCATCGCGTCCAAAACCATGTGCGAAAACCATGCACAAAACCATAGGTCAGTCCAACCAACCTAATATAGGGTCCAAAAAAAAATTCCCCGGGGCACTGCCCCGAACCCCGTAGAGGGGGGCTACCCACCCCCCTCAAACCCCCCAGTTAACTATGCCAGCTAATTGTGGAAAGAATATAACACAACCCAACATTCTCCCATTTGTTGTTTTCTTTCCACGGGAGAGCTTAGTCATTTATCCAGCCCTGCAATGCCCATTGTTTCTCTACACCATAATAGACTTGTATTGCATCTACATTTTCCTCAATATTTGCAGTTTATCAAAAAGGAAGAATATTACTCCAATAGATCTCCAACCTAACTGACTAGGCCTCAGCTTGCCTTTGTTGAATATTGGACCAATCAAAACCTATAAAGAGACCTTAAATACTCCTTCACTATCATGCTCATGTCCTCCCTATGTTGTGGTTGCTTATCATGAGACTCTCAACCCTATGACAGAAGAGAACCCTCAACTATACAATCCTTCAACCTCCTTCAAGACCTTAGTTGCCT
This sequence comes from Pinus taeda, assembly GCA_000404065.3. Lineage (NCBI taxonomy): Eukaryota > Viridiplantae > Streptophyta > Pinopsida > Pinales > Pinaceae > Pinus > Pinus taeda. Next base: position 12,819 of record APFE030358677.1, on the reverse strand, counting down.
CGGACACATGTTTTGGGCAAGTTGATGTGTCTAATGAGAATGGAGGACACCTATATATATAACAACTTGTCCTTATGGAGGTGAAGTCAACCTTGACATTTTGGAGGCAAATTCTAATGTTTCCAGCCTTAATAAGGTCATAGCGTATAGAATTTATTTTAAGTAAATAAATATTTTTCCTTATCCAAATCTGGTGATCTTAAGGTCGATTTTGGACCTCTCGAAAATATGGATTCAATGCCACAATAATCTTCCTCAAATGAGTAGACCAAAGTGGAATTTTGACCTAGTTTCCAATTTTAACACTAGTCCTCCCTCTACCTCCTCCTAGCCCCTCCCTCTCCCTCTCACCCCACCTCCTCTCCCCAACTCCCTCCCTCTCCCTCCCACCCCACCTTTCCCTTCCCCCTGCTGTTACCTCCACCAACCCCCTCCATCAACGTCTCCCCCTAACCCCTCCATTCACCTCCTCTCCCTCTCCTCTCCTTCTCACCCTACGTACCCTCCCCTACCCCTCCCTCTCCATCTCACCCATGTATGAGAAACATCCATTTTAACACAGGTGGCTTCTACATCATGCATAATAACTTTGATTTTAGAGGCTATTGCAATGGGATCGTCATCTTTCAATTCAAGTTTGAATAATTTGACCATTAATTAGACTACTTCAAGCTCAAATTTTGAATCATATAAGTATTTCGTCTTCTTTAAAGCACTAAAGACATTTGTAAATGGTGCAATGTGATGACTCACCTCTTCATTTACTTACGCAATAATCAATTCATAGGCCTTGTTATTCTTGTTCTCCCATATGGCGAGCTCTTTGTCAAATGTGGTCTTTTCAGGTGGATTCCCAATTTCTCCTTCACATACTCCTTTCCATAATTCATTGAAAATGAGTATATACTTTAATTTTATGGACCATTCATGGTAGTTCTCTTTGCCAATGAGAACTACTCCAACTATTGAGATAAGAGAATGCATTTCTGCAAGATTATGAGACGGGCCTTGAATATTCAAAACAATACAGTATAATCTCTGATAAAAATTTAATATATATCTCTACAAATAGCATAGACTCTCCATACAACTTTGTCTCCAAAAATCACTCAAAATAACCTAGGAAATTGATGCTAGAATTTGGCTTCAGGAGCTTTATCTCAAACAACAACACTTATATAAAATCAATTCTCCATATATATAATCCAACTCAAATATTTGAATTTTTTAATGTGCATAAATGGTTCAACAAAAGAGTTTCAATGCACTTACTATTCAACTCACACTATGTGAATGATAGTTCAAATGATCCCTCAAAGCATCTAATTCAACACAATAATTATATGACCCTTAAGCAAGCACCAATACATATGAAAGATTGTTGCACGCGCTTCAAAGCTCAACATACATACTGTGGAATTCAATGAAAGATTTTAATCAACACACAGAGAATATGCCACAACCAGATCGCCTAAATCCTTGATGAGTGTATGCATAGATGTATCACACACAAAATTAGTTGTATTCCCAAGATTCAATGCACTGAATCATGCTTCATTCACCATTTCAACTTCAATTCAATACAACACCAACTATTTTTTAATCTCTTCAACCAGCGTATGAACGAACGTAGGAACCAAGTGCACATAACAGGAGATTCAACGCATATATACCATAGATAAACTCACTTCTTCATAACTAGCACGTGAACCTTTAACAAGAATCAACCATCACATGAACTGATTGAAACTCCACTCAGATAAATTGGATCGACACACAAAGAATAAGAATTGAGCATTTACACTAGATTCAAAATAGATTCAATTATCCCTATCTCTGTCCCATAGAGAGAAAACACTAGTCTCGGTAGGTGTTAGTGCATAACCAATAGGAGTTACAATGGCAAAAGAATGTCAAATTGAGATCTGTGGACCTGCGCTCTGATACCACATGTCAGACCATGTTTGGTAACTCCATGAATAGTGAATTTCTATTAAGAAGTATCAATAATATATACATTGCATAGGAAGACCCTTGCAATTCATATTCTAATTACTCTTATCTTCTTATTTGCATATTTACCATATTTACTATATTTTCCCAATCCCTCAGGATTAGGTGTCAGCAATTTGTGTGGTTGGTGTGTATATTTGTTTGTTATTTTATTTCATATTTCAAGTAATTTCATAAATTTGAGAAATAAGCTAGTGATAATAGATATAAGATCTAAGGGAACAACCTTGTAGATCAAATATTTGTTGTGGTGTGTGTAGAATTCTTTACACTAAAAGCTAGAATTTTAAGCAAATTTGAATCTCCCTTTCTTCATTTGTAGGAGTGCATTTCCACAATATAGACTAAAGATTCCATTTTCCTTACAACTTTTTAACAAGGACAATATAAATTGTTATAGCCGATTTTCGAAACCCTAATAGTTGGTATATGATATTGTTTGTGAGCTATAATTATGTTTTATTATGTTGAATTTGAGAGGCAAGAAATCCAAGTACAAAGGGCCTTTTGTTCGAAAATAAATTCTTTGAAAAGTATTTCCATGGAGATGTGATGTAATGTAGGGGTAAAATCCTGTGTGCATAATAATAAGAGGAAATTCAACCTATTTCCTAAGGAGAATACAGGGTTGCATGTGTGACAATGCCAAGAAAGTTTGTTTAGACCAATTAATTGGTTCTCAAATGTGGATATCTGTGAGGAAAATCTTGGTTAGGGTGGTGTATAGAAGGATTTTGTTCATTTATATCCTGAATATAAGTCTTTTTCCAATGGTGTGCGGTTTTATATGTTGGTACTTTTATATTTGTTGTTTTAATTTATAGTGTTTCTAGCTTCTTAGACATGCATTCTAGATTCATGAGATCCTTGAGATATCTTGTCGTAAATACTGCATACATTGTTGTAAAGGGTAGGATATATGTTTTTCTCATTTTTCCATTATGAAAAAGAATTAGACATACACCACTACTTTAAGGAAGGATAACAAATGTATGTATAAAATAATCATATTGGAGCCTTGAGTTATGTGCGATGTGGGTAGTTTTTATAATGTTGTATGGAGAGAATAGGAATTGTAAAATTTATATTATGAATTGATATTGTCATTAAGGATAATTTGGTACTTGGTGGAAACTTTGTTGCTTTATATTCAAGGACTTTGTTAAAAGTACTTTTGATATTTCTTACCATGGGAATCCAGTTCCAGGAGATGACGAGCATTACTTACTTTTATATTAGGTTTCCCCTTTTGGAGGGGTTGCTCCAACTCCTTTTATGTTTCCTTTTCTACCATGTTCTGCTAATTGACAAGGAACAGTATGTTGGTGTCCAAGCTCCTTTTCTTTTTTTCAGTCTTTTCAATGCATACTTCTTTTTTGGTTATTCTTCCCGGTCTACTTGAGTGACATTCAATCTCTTTATTTTCATTTTTTTCTAACTTTTCATCCAATGAGATGGGAAGGTGATCCGGGTCTGGGTGTGACAAAGGACCCTTCCAAGACCTTTTACTTCCGTGATGTGCCAGATTAAATTTTTAAAAGAAAATAAATGAATACATATGCATGTTGTAAAGAATGGGAACATGACATTCATCAACACATGAAAACATAAGCCGTTGATAACGCAGTTCGTCCAAGAGGGACTACGTCTTCAAGCCCAGATGTCAAGATGGTGTAGGCTGCTACATTAAGTGTTGTCAATAGTGATGATGTACATAAGAGGTGATGTCACTATCATACAAGGAAAATGCCCTCACACAGGAGTGGCTCCAAGAAATGTTCCGCTACAGGAACTCTCAGCCAAAAGGACTCCTATCAGTATGACATAAACTCATGCATGATGATAGTGAGCATCCCGCCAACATGGCATAAAAGGGATCTCAATGCAAACATACATGGCGACAACATGAGTATCCCATCCACATGATGACAAAGGGATCTCAAATAAAACATGATGAATCATTACAACAATTACATCCCACAAATGATTCCGCATCACATCAAGCAGGAATCATGACGCAAGTAAGAAACAAGATCCCACATCAAACATCAACAGGGATCAATGCAACACAATGCATCTCATAGCAAAAGAAGTACATGAACACATTGCATATACCTCACATCCTGAGGCCATCTGAAGAAAAGGATGTAAAAATGTTGAAGTTGGTCGCACCATCAATCTCGCGGCGTGGAATCTCATGGAAATGGTTGCTAGCACATGAATGTTCACACCTACACTCCACTTTGAAAAGTGACCAAAAAATGAAATGAACAAATGAAAAATCTGAATTCACCTTCAAATTTGTGGCATCGAATAGTGAAAATCTACTGTCAAATTTTTGAATTCTAAGAAAGTGAAAATCTGGGGCTTAAGGAATCTTTTAGATTCCCCTAGATTCCTCAAAGATTCCCTCCTCTGGATCCTCTGCAATTCTGCTGCTCAGATTAGGAAACTGACTGTGCCATGGGGTTCGTGTCGCTGAGAGGTGTAAGGTCGACATAAAATTTGTCCAATTTGGACACTGCAAAAATTTCACCCTCCTGAGAATTTCGCCCAATCATGGTTCCACCTGCAATAAATTAATTAAAAACTTCCAATCTCAGTTTCTGTGCCCGCTCCTAGTTCCTCCATGCTGCCTGGGAAGCACAACATTTTTACTTACATTTAATAGTCTCTTCATTTGCCCTGCATTAACTAAAGAAATGTTCAGCTTTTTGTGATGGGCTCTCACTATGTACTCCACCCCATTCTTGAGCAATATGTATTTGTTGTCTTGGCGATAATATACTGCTTTCCTATCATACAAATAAGGACTACCCAAAATGATTCCTGAGATGTCAAGTGGAACTACATCTAACTCAACTTCATCAATAAACTTTTTAGTAATGGTGAACTTGAATAAACACTTCCTTGTAACTTGTAAGTTTGCATTGTTAACTATCCAACCCAATGGGTATGGCTTATGATGAGGTACAACTTCAAGTTTTAGTTTTTTTACCAAGTCTTTTGAAATCAAGTTTGATTGTGATCCACTATCAAATAATGCAACAATCTTTGTATGATTTGAAATCACTCTTACATGAAACAAATCTATTCTTGATTCTTCTTTCAGAGTGTTGTTTTGACTATGTGATGAACTAGTGCTTGCAACAATTTCTTTTCCTTATGTAACCATGGCTGAAATCTTGGTCTCATCACCAGAATCTGAACCAAGGTCATGTTGTGTGCTAGCGATTGTCTTTTGTTTTCCATTATTGTTTTGTTTCTTAGGCCTGAATTTAGGATGCAATTTCCAGCAGTGGGCTTCATCATGCCCCTCTTTGGAACAATGTTTGCATGTGATTTTCTCCCCTTCTTTCTTCACACTTGCATTCTTATTTCCCTTCCATTTTCCACCCTTCTCTTTCTCCTTGCCCTTGAGTGGATTCCGCTTACTACCCTCTTCCTGAATGCTCTTTCCTCTAGATTCAAGGTGCATGGCTTGCACACATACCTCATCTAAATTTTTTGGATTGAACATAAGGATAGTATGTTTCAAATAGTAATGTAAACCCCCAATATATTTTAGCAGTGTATCTTGGGAATTAAAATTTACTCCTAACAATAAAGCCCTTTTCCTAAACTCATGTGTATAATCTTGGATTGTTTGGCCTTTGAGCTGCCCAAACTTCTACCAACTCATAATGGATTTTTGCATATAGGTAAAGGATAATACTTTCTTTTAATTGCAGAAACAAATTCAATCCAAGTAATGTATATCTTACCATGGATTCACATTTCCTCTTGAGTCTTTTCTTCCCACCAAACTAATGTTGCTCCTTCTAGCCTTAGTGAAGTCATCTAGATTTTTATGTCGTCTTCTTGAAGGTTCTGAATTATGCAGTATACCTCCAACTATCGAATCCAATTGTCCAACATTTCTGCGTTCACCTCTCCATTTTACATGGGAAGTTCAAACTTAATGTCCAATTTAAGTAAGGGAGTCTTTCCTTGTGGGGTTTTTGAATGAGCATGGGCAATTTCAGTGGTGGTAGTGGAAGATGATGTTGTGTGAGATGATGAAGATGATGAAGAAGATGATGAGGATGGTGGAGATGGAGGTGGCTTTCCATCATTCCTTTTTGAATCCTTCTTTTTATCTTTTTTATCCTCTGAGCTTCCTTCTCCATGTGGAGGTTTAGAACTCCCTCCAACCATTCTAGTGTTCCTCTCTTCATAGAGGACTTTAACCATCTCAATTAAAGTCAAGAAAGCTTTCTTGAATTCTTCCTCTTCTAAAGAAGGACCTTTAGGCTCTTTTTCTCTAGACATAATGACTATGGATTCAAGCTCAGAAACTGGTACTGTTTGTACCTCTTCAATCTCAGTTGAAGGCAAAACTTGAGGAGTTTCAGGTGCAGCTAAAATTGGAACTTTGGGTGGTGGATATTGTGGCCTTGTGGCTCTCCTCCTTCTGGGAATTACCTCACGAGTTGAAACCAATAGCTTCCCTTCTCCTTTCTGCAACTTTAACCTTGTAAGCATCACAATTTTGGAACCATTAAAACCCTAATTGCACAAACTCAAGCAATAAAGCAATTTAACCTTGCTATAATACCAACTTGATCTATTTTTTGTTGTTAGTTTATGTTGTGCTAATATCAATTACAGATTTATAAGCATGTTCTTGCTTATTGCTTCTTGTATTGTGGTTTCCTTAGTTATTTGTGTATGTAAACAAGTAAATTTCCTTAAGTTGAATATGACATTCATGAGCAAAATAGCTCCAAAAAAATATTGAACAATAGACATTCAAAGTACAACAAACCATCAAAGAGACACTTTAACACAATGTTTTGATGAAGGAGTTCACCCCTCCTGGGCTACATCTCCTTGGTCCAGCTTCCATGGCTTGAGCCTCTATATTACCTCAATATGGAAAAAATGTTGTTTTACAAAGCTCTATGGGTCCTAATACCTTCACCAATGTGTTCAAAATGTCCAAATTACCCAAGAACACCTGTTCCTGAGCTCCAGTTGGTAAAAAAATGCCTTCTCTATGACTTAGATAGTCTTTTCCTATAAAAACTCCTCTAAATTTGGAATGACTCCAGTTAGCCCTGCTAAATGTGGAGGCGGGCCCAAAATTCATGGCACTGCAAAAACTTCTGCCATTTTAAACTACAGTTAATTAGTGTTAAATCGAGTTTAATTTATGGTTTAGCGCTAATCACACGGATTAGGCTAACCGTAAACTTACCGCCCGTAAAACTGGACACATGCTGCGGTTTTTTTGAGTTTATCAAAATCATCAGATAAACTGTAAACTTGAATGCGTTGTGGTGTTCACATGTGGAGTTAACATCGTATCAACCGTCACAAGTTTGTTTGGGGCAAGATTGACATAATTGCCTACCCAACCATTACGATAGCACTCTTTGCGTTTACATGGGAGGGCTAGCCTGTGATGTTTGTTGTTGCGATCACATGCGGAGGGCTAGCATGCACGCTAGACCTCCTAATCACCCATTCAAAACACGTTAAACTTTAAATACAATTGGTGAAGTAATGGGGTAAGCATCACCCGGTAGTGGAGGCGGTTAAGGCATGTGGACTGTGTGTCAGAGGTTGTGGGTTCGACCCCGAATTCCACCAAATTTTTGTTGAACTGCACTCTACTTAGGCCATTGGGAGGTGCCATGTGGTGGCCTCCGGGATTGCCACTTTGCATTCTTACATTGGTCCAAAAATAAACCAATCAAACTGTTTAAACACACCACCTGTGCAACCCAATGAAATGATGCCACTTTTCCATGTGTGGTTTGTTGTTGACCATCCTTGAGCCTACCTAGTCACTTGCCACATTAGTAATACAAACTACTGACTGTGCAGTGACTAGGCATTTTTTTTTTGCAAATTTCGCCTATTAAGCAAAGCGATCATAACACAATCACTTTCTCATACGAATTCAATTTTTGACAAAACGAGTTATAACAATGTAAACTTTGAAACGGGAACTATAAACTCAAAACAGGAACTCTGACCAAAAAATGTCAAAAAAACATCAAAAACATCGTTAAAAACAAAAAGTGTGCATACTAGAACGATGTTTTTTTAAGGGACAATTTTGAACATGTTTTAAAAATGGCAGTGAAAACGAAATTTTCGTGCAAAATACAGCTTGAAAATGAAAAAGTGATGATATTGGAACGATGATTTTTTTTTTTAGGATCAATCTTCAAAATACAAAAAAAATGCTAGTAAAACCAAATTTTTAGTGTGGATAACAAAGTTGTTTATGAGGAAAAAAACACACTAATGTTTTTGGTAGAATAACATTTTTCTTTCCTAAGTATAAATTCAACATGTTCTCAACCATAACATGCTAGATACAAAAGAAATTGAAAAATTTTCAACCATAAAATAAAAAAAAAAACCATGACATTATGAACAAATTACATCACTAAATGAATTCAAAAGCCATTATTTGTATATTGAATGAAACATACATTATATATCTAATTTAATGTTTCATTGTAGATATTCTAAACAATAAAATTATCGTAATTAAGACATATAATACAACAACATAAAAATGACTCATAACTTCTCATTTAACACCATATGGAAATCAAAAATTTTATTTCAAGATATGATGCATACATCAGTTAGATAAATTGTCTTACACAATTATTCAAAATCACTCATATTTTCTTGCACACCATCATAATTCACATCTTCAGATGAGTGATTGGATGCTGACGAAGATGTTCCATATTCTTCTCTTTCATCAACTAGTGCCCCATTTGAGTCCACATGCATGCTCATCACTTTAGGTTTCAAAATTCTTCTAGATCTACGACTGGTTTCAGCCGACTCCCATTTCAACAATGTTCCTTCTGGTAACAAGCTTTTCAGAATCTCTATCATCTTGAAGCGAAGAGTTCCTCTCTTTGTTAAATTGAAGTCATAAACATGTATGTCAACATCCTCCAATTTCAATATGTCTGTGCGGCGACGATTTATATTCGTACCCTTTCTTTTTCTCTTTCCGCCATTTTTTTTGTCAACTACCATCTCTGGCTTATACACACCATTGAATGGGTGTGTATTTGTGGCATACCAATGCACTTCAACACTTGTAACATTCTCATTTTCTGTAAATACCTTTATAACTTTAGCAACACGGAATGGATAGCCATTGGGATCTCCATCTGCTAGCACTGGGATCATGCAACCCTCCTTAATATTCAGTACTGAACCCCTATAAAGGTCTTCCATGGCTTCACGTTGTGCATGAGATCTTTTGGAAATAATATACATCTCTCTTTCCTCTGCCTGTGAAGAATTAATAATACCTTGAGATTGTTGTTGTTCAACAATGTTTATTTCCTCATGTGCATTCGACACATTTTGTGGCCAAATAAATGGATTTTTCAAAGGTATATCTTCATTTGTTGTTGAAATGATATCACTTTGATAATTGAAAAATGACTCCCACCAAACTAAATCAGCAATATCAAAGTACTCATATGTATATCTAATACATTTTTTAATTTCTTCTAGGCAATCAGAATAATTTATATCTCTATTTTGTTTGCGTGCATTATGAACTTCACCAAATGATTGTAATAACAATATTTTTGATGCAAATATTGGATGATCTGGAATGAACTTCAAAAATTGCAAACCTGATGACGGTGCCCATTCTGAAGTAGTTGAATAATTCTTGCCCCATATTAGTGTTTTCCCATCAATTTTTTTGATACGAAATTGATGTTGGAAGCTGATGTCATTAAGTTGTTCAATGCATTTCCTCTCACCATATGATCCCATAATAAACCTTCACAAGTCAACAGTTTCTTCCAACACATCAAAAGTAGGCTTTGGCATGTATGATTTCTTAATACATTCAATTAATGTTGGCAAGCTCCCAACTTCCTTCCTCCTCAATGTGACTGAAAAATGACTAAACATCTGATCAATATGGTCATGAATGTGCCCAACAAGAACGAAACCAACGTTTACCTTCTGAAAAATTCTCAATTCAACAAGCATGTTTAGATATCCAAAAAACAACCTGATTTTTGTTTTCACGGCAAGTGTTGTCCAATTGTAGATACAAAACTTTAGGAAGATTACCAGACCAATGATAAAGCACATCATGAATTATGGTTATGGTCAGATTTGCATCATTATGAATATTTGGAGCTGTGAAGTACACCCTTGGCAACATTTTCCCATTGAAGACCATACAATTGACCAAGTGATAATGAATAAAAATTTCCTTCTGTAAATTTTTGGGTCTGCGAACAACATGTGGTAAAAGTGTTTTCTTCCGGTCCATACCATCAATTATCAAACCCAAATATTTATTTGGATTGTCATAACACTTCTTTTTATGCTTGTATAACTTTTTCCTTTCATTTGTTTGTTGTTCATGATGCTCCTGAAGTTCTTTGACAATTGAATCTACACAACATAAAAGAAAGCCATTAAGAAATATGTTTTCATGCTTGATGAATATAAAATTTTAAAAGTTAAAGTTATGAATGCTTACCTCTTTCCGACCCTTCACATTTGTCCCTTTTTTATTTAAGAGAAGCACATGTATTGCAAATCCCCATCCTTGTCTTCTTAGGAATACAGACATTGTTGAATTCTTTCTTCCATACCTTCACAAAATATTGATATGTAATAAACCGTCCATGTCCCTCAGCACCTTCTGCATATTCTTGTAAATTTCTCGTCTTGAAAAATTATTTGGAATATGTATTGTCTCTCTATTTGGCATACACTTTCCATGCTTTGAAAAGAAATCTTGCATCCATGACATTCCAGTATTTGATAATGGCCCAAACTGTCTTTTATGACGTACTTCTGAATAAAATGTGGGATCCTTTTCCAAATTTTCTTGAATTCTCGAGAGACGAAAATTCCCAATCGAATGAAACATTTTGAAATATTTTCTACAGATAAATAAAGTCCTAATATGATAATCATAACCTGAAAATGTAAATTGCGTGCACCCAACTAAATATGAATTTTGCATGCTTTTATTCATTGACAAATATCTCTTCTTGCTCTCTAATGCAAATTTCAAATCCATATGTTTCAAGCAATCTTTTTGGCAACATTCACTTGAAATGAGTGCGCTGATAGAACTTCTTCTCGTCAGATATTATCCTCTACCCCTTGTATAACTAGAACATCTTGCATTGACACGAAAAGGTCTGCTCCTACTCCTCGATACAATATTTCTTGGCAACATCTCCATCATTGGATCATCATTTGTATAAGGATTTTCATCATCATTAAGAGGAATGTTATCCACACTATGATCAACTATGCTTTTAAAGTACTGACTTGGAGGATATTCTTCATCTTCCCCTTCTTCAGTGCTACTGTCATAGTCCTTAGAATTCAGACTCAATGGAAAATTTGACTTGATGTTTATTGGATATTCTTCCTCATGTGCATTTTTAGCTCTGCTCTCATAGTCCATAGAATTAGGACTAAGTGCATCATCCTGTCCTTCATCACTACTACCTTTATACTCATTGGAATTAAGACTAAGTGCAACATCCTGTCCTTCATCACTGCTGCTCTCATAGTCCTTAGAATTAGGACTAAGAAGACATTGTGACACTCCATTCTTTTGAAATTCATCATCACGCTCTTCATCACTATTGCTCTCATAGCCCTTAGAATTAGGACTAAGTGGACACCGTGACACTCCATTCTTTTGAAATTCATCATCCCACTCCTCATCACTGCTACTATCATAGTCCTTTGAATTAGGACTAATTGGACACCGTGACACTCGATACTTTTGAAATTCATCATCCCGTTGTACATCACTGCTGCTCTCATAGTCCTTAGAATTAGGACTAACTGGACACCGTGACACTCCATACTTTTGAAATTCATCATCCCGCTCTTCATCATTGCTGCTCTCACAGTCCTTAGAATTAGGACTAACTGGACATTGTGACACTCCATACTTTTGAAATTCATCATCATGCTCTTCATCTTTGCTGCTCTTATAGTCCTTAGAATTAGGACTAAGTGGACACTTTAACACTCCATTCTTTTGAAATTCGTTATCATGCTCTTCATCAATGTTGCTTTCATAGTCCTTAGAATTAGGACTAAGTGGACACCGTGACACTCCATTCTTTTGAAATTCGTCACCATGATCTTCAACGTTGTTGCTATCATAGTCCTTAGAATTAGGTCTAAGTGGACACTTTGACACTCCATTCTTTTGAAATTCGTTATCACGCTCTTCATCAATGCTGCTCTCATAGTCCTTAGAATTAGGACTAAGTGGACACCGTGACACTCCATTCTTTTGAAATTCCACACCCACTCCTACCCCCGCAACCCACCCACTCCTACCCTCACCCCCCACCTCTCCACCACACCCCACCCTCCCCCCCCCCATCCAACCACCAACCCGACCCCTCCCTCGCCCATTGCTACACTCGCCCTCCTCCACCCCTACCCCGATCCTCGCCCACCCGTACCCCGTACCCTATACCGCCCCTCCTCCCCCCTTCACCCCACCCCTCAGGCCCCTCACCACCCGCCTCCTCCCCCCACCCCTCAGCCTCTCCCACCCGCCCCTCCTGTGCCACCCCGGAGCTCCCACCTTCTCGGGTGGCCGGCCGACTCTCAGAATCGGACAGCCACTCGAGCGGCCAGGGTGGCGGGGGGTAGGCGGCAGTGCCCCACCCCGGTGGCCCGCTTGTCGGCCGCTGGAGTAGCTCTGGGTGGGGCGCCACCACCCACCCCTCGCCCCCTCGCCCACCCGCTCGCCCACCC
>APFE030358674.1:1401-65924 GCA_000404065.3 Pinus taeda | reverse complement strand
ATTGCACCCCGTTTTCCATGTTTCATGTTTAAAGAAGGTTATAGGCGATAAGCTCCCAGTTCAAACAATATTGCCAGAACTTGACGAGGAAGGAAAAATTATATTGGAACCAGAAGCAGTCACAGAAATAAGTACTCGACAGCTACGAAATCGATCAATTTCAGAGTATCTTATCAAGTGGAGGATGAGAATTTTATACAGAAGCATCCAAAACTAATAAGCGTTGAGGACAACACTTTTTTGAAGGAGAGGGGCATGTTGGGTCCCTATAATACTAGTGATTACCCCATTACTATTGTAGTTGTACCCCTTATTAATATTGTTGTGCCCCTAATTGTCCCATATTGTTAATATTGTGCCGCCATAGAATCCCTCTATTGTTATTTTTTGTGGGGCTTATATTATTATTGTTAGAGTCGGCTGGGTTATAGTTGTCGACTGCTTAGACCTATTTAGAAAGGAGGTTTTGTCATTTGAATCATCCAAGAATTGTTCATTTATGTAATGTAAAGGAGGTTGCCCCCTCGAAGAGGCTGAATTTTAAGGCGTTGATCTATCTTTTCTATATTTTTCTTGAGCTGGTTTCATAACATTGAAGCCCGAAGAGAAGGCCCTGAGCTCCAAAACTAAATTGTCATACATATAATAAAGCAACCACTAGAAGGAGATTTCAGAGCACAGTCAAAGTCATTCAGAAGGCCATCTGACCTGCTGTTCTTGACTTTTCACTAGGAAAAGCCATCCCCAAGTGGAGCCAGTGTTATGCGCCTATACCAATAGGTGTCATATTTCATGATTGACTAGATGAGCTCTGTAATATGTTCATACCTTTCCTTGTTGCAAAGGTTTTCCATATTTTCAAAAAATCAAAAAATTTAAAAAATGTAAAGAGGGTATACCCTAAATGAAAAATCAAAGGGTAAAAAGAATAAATTGGTCAAAAAAGTGAAAGAAATGAACCCCAAACAAAAAATAGACCAGGAAAGTGTGCAAGTCCAAGTGCCACTACTATTTCATTTTTTGTAATAAGTAATTGTGTGCAGCTTGTTATACTTTTGCCACAATTTATGAAGAGTCAAACAGCTTAAATTTGGCTCATTCATTTTTCAATTTCATGCTGTGGAATAGAGAATAAAATCTAGCCAAACTGTTTAATCTTGGCAGATAAGTAGATAGGTAGAGTAAATAAAAAGGAGCTCAACAGTTTAATCTGAGCCCTTGGATTTAATAAGTGTAGACTTAGGTAAGCTTGCCATGTAAAAGAAAAGGATGATTTGATAAGGGTTTCCCAATCTAAGTGCACCCAAATAAAGAAGAAAAAATGTTAGGTTAAAGTAGGTAGGGTAGGTAGATGGTGTTGCAGAATCATACTTGTGATGAAAATGTTTCTAAATGTGTTGATCTTTACTTTTATTACAAAGTGCAAGGCATACATTACACTTGATGCAGTTCAATTCAAGGCAAAGTTAATAAACTAACTTCCATCCACATTTTCCCCAAACACTTCATTAATTTCCCCTAAGCATTAAGGTCTTTGAAAGTCAAAGGGGCTCAGAGCATTTCACTGACTTCTGGAGGGACCGGACCCTCGGCCCAATGATCTAAAAGCCTAAGTGCTCATAAATCATTCACCCATCATTCATATCCTTTTCATAAAGTTTATCCTAAGTGAAAAATCTATTTTACTTAGGAAATGCATTATATCACTTAAAAAACCCCTTTAGCCTAAGTTTAAATGTAAATTCCTAACATTTTAACTTGGCTCTTATTATTTCATTTCATATTAATTTTTAACCATTATTATATAATTTCCATATAAGATTTACCCTTTTCCATATTATGTAATTAAATAAAATCCCCGCATTACTATATACCCCGCCCCCCGGTTAGTTATAACCATAGTCATAATGTAAAATAGGGATTAATAAACTTATTTGAAGTTTATTAATAACCTTCCCCTGCCGCATTATAACGGGATTAATTAACCACCCGAGTTAATTAATAACCAACCCTCCGACCAATAAAAATTCGCCCGATACAATTAAATCAACGTTAATTATATAGGGCCTACTGCATTAACTTCTCGCCCATCTTCACTTCTCGTCCTCTCATCATCCAACGGTTGACGACCATATCATGACCCCCTTGGTGACCGTGCTTTAACTCATGATCACCAGGCGGTTTTCCGCCGTACCCTCGCCATGCGTCGCCCATTCCATGTGCTCGCTTGCCCCCTGCTCGATACCACATGACCCCAAAAGCGGTGCAGGGTAAACCGCTTACCACCCTTCAGATAAAAACAAAGCGTCCCATCATGCTGACATCACCCGCCCAATAAATGTCGAAAATACCCACCAAACCAAATTTCGTTAAAAAGAACGAAAAAACGTCATTTTCACCATTATTTTCTGCGAACTGTGCTCCATGGAAGATCACGTCCAGTCGACTGTTTGAGCATTTAGTCCACCACCCGACCAAGAAATTTCAGCATCGTACTCGGCAACCCATCAACCAACCTGCACTGTACAACCTTCTTCTTTAAACACATGTATTTATCCATTTCGCCTTGCAACCCTGTAATTCCAGTTTTCCACTGAAAATTCTACCTAAGGAAGCCAAAATTCAGAGTCTAGACAGTTTGTGATTACCATAAAAACACTCCTAAAACCTTCTATTTAGTCCAATTTTCCATAGAAAGCCCAAATTTCAGTTTGATTACACAAGAACCAAATATGGAAACTCCCATAGCCATGAATGTTGCGCCCATAAACACACCTCACATAGACTTAGATTATTTACCCCTGGTTGACAAGGATTTCCAAATAAAAGACCTATCTGGTGACAGTAACCATCTTAAAATCTTTTGCCAAATCAGAGATAGTCATCTGAATAATTCTGAATTTTTTGGACTATGGGAATCCAATATTCCCATGTATTTCCTCCCCTCCGTCCATGTTTTTCCAGATATCATTCATCAACGCTGTGCCAACTATGACCCTGTCCATAGAGCAGTTATGTCCCCATCCCAAACTATTCTTTTTCCCATAACTGTTAAGTCCATTAATGAAATCATACAGTTCCATTCCACTCAGCCCCTTGCTCCCCTTTCCCTGGGATATCTGCTTGAAAAATCCCCTCAGTTGCCCAAGTCAAAGATAACTCGTATTGCTCAGATGTTTATGTTACCAAATTATCAACCCAATGGTCCACCTCCCTATCTGTAGACCTTTTTTACTAAAACTGGTAGGCTTATTGTTGACATGATATCCATGATCATAGGATTTAATACCAATGAATATGTTGATGATATTACTCTTGTTTTGTTGTCAATATTCACTCCTGGATAGCCCCCTGCTATCAAGTATGACTATGCCACTTTCATTGCCAATAAAATTCATGATCAATTCATAAGTTTGGATAAGGAAGGAGTTTTCAAATACACATCTTTTATATATCATTTTCTGTTATATCATCAGCTAGACAACTTCCCTTTCCCTATCAGGAAATTAGACTCAAAAGGAAATCGAAGGTCTGTGATCTTTTGGACCTCAATCTTTCATAGAACTCTGGAGTCTCCTTATACCTATAATGAATTCATTGACTGGTTTATACATCCAACATCCACTTTGTTGACAGGAGCTCCCCCTCCTAGACTCACTGGTGACATGAAAAAGATTCTGCAGCTCTCAAAACAGTACAGGATAGGTAACTGGTACCTGTACCAAAATCACACAGAAATTAGAATTTATGGGTGTGAACTTTGCCCTTTCAAGCTGCCTAAATATGTGCCCATGAGATTATTTGCACTAGAGTATTTTAGGCAGATCATAAAGACAGATTTGGACCATTTTTGTAATGCAAAGAAGAAGGCTGAGTTAAGAATCAAAAACTAGTTAGGCCCTTATGTCATAAATTCTAGGGATGCATGGCAAGATGCTGAAAGGATTTTAGAAGACCAACTTAGATTGAAGAAAAGTTTTTGGTGGGTGCCCTATGACCCAAATGGTTTCATATGTGACAGAAGAACAAAGAATAGGCTGTCAGTTTATATACATCATAGGATCCCAGAAATTGAACAGTTTGCTAATCATGATGAATGGGTAGAAGGGACCTTAATAGAAGAAATTAGTGAGCAAGAAAAGATGGAAAGGGCTACGAAAGATCTTGAAAAAACCCTTGACCTGGACTCTTTTGGACAGGTAACTTTCAAGCTTCCTCAACAATCAGGAATTGGTACATCCTCTGCTGGAACTTCTCAGCAACCTGCACAGAAAACCAGCATACCAGTTACAGGGACTTCCAAGGGAAAAGAAGTAGAGACCAGAGAGCAACCTGCAATGACATATTAGCTAGGAATGTCCAAGGAACAGAGCCAGGGGCAAATTCCTCCAGCCCAAACTAAAGCAACAAAAATTCCTGCATTACAGACTCCTCTAAATGAGGAAAGGAATAGGAAGAGAGATAGAGAAACCATCACACCCATCAGTGGACAAACATAGCAACCTGGAGCAAAGAGACAAAGACTGAATCCTCTTTCAGAAGAAGAAATCATTGAAGAAACTACTGACAGTCTAAGAAGTGAAAGGTTAGTCAGCCAACAAACTTCCCCAGTGGTAGAAACATCAACTAGCTCACATAGGCAGGAGCTAGAAAGACAACACAGTGTAGAATTATCTTCTACCAGGGCACAAAGAAAACAGGCCTCAGACATTAAGAAGACTTTCACAGAGATAAAGGCTCGTAATGACCCAATAAGGCTTCAAATTTATGGTCAATATCTGAAAATGGCCCCCACAAACCAGCAGAGATTAATGTCAGCCTATGACATTAAAGAAGGTAAAATGTTGATGAATTATTTTAATCCAAAGGTACAGCAAGCCCAGTCAGCAGCAGACTATATCAGAACAAACTTGGAGGTCCTAGCCAAAGATATTCATCCCATGGACTAGATTAAGCTTCATAAGCAGACTGGGGAAATAGTTTATTCTACATTGACTGATAAAGCAATGCTAGCCCACAGATTGCAAAAATCCTTGGATAACACAACAACTCAATTACATTTGGAGAAAGCATCTTCTCTGGCCAAAGATAACATGATCAAATCATTAGAAGAGATCATTATTGGATTGGGACATGATCCCAAAGATGCTAAAGGCATAAAGGCATTAATTAAGAAGAAAGAAGAGGACATTGCTGCCTTAAGAAAACAGCTGAAACTACCTCCTTCACAGCATCCTCAAACTGCAGAAGTTATACAACAAAAATCCGAAGAAGACATGATGGACGTGCTCCTGAAACAGAATGAAAGATTAAATGATACAGAGCAAGCATTGGAAAAAGCACTAAGGGAAAAGCAGGGAGATTCAACCTCTCAGCCTCCTGAGATAATCCCCACAGTCTCAACTATAGTAGCTACTAATGTCCCAGTAGTCACAACAGAAGTAATTACAGGTACATCAACAGCAGCAGGCACAGCACCAGGTAGCAGTACTAATATGAGCACTGAAGAATTGATAAAGGCCATGGAGGAATGTATATTACAGGTTACAGAGTTGAAACAAGTGAAAGAGAAACTGGCTAAGGCAGAAAAGAATTATGATACCTCCAAAATAAGTATTATGGAAAAGACTAAGGAGATTAAAGCCTTAGAAAGTAAAATACAAACATTAGAACAAGAGCTTACCTTTGATAAACCCTTGACAGAAGTCAGGAAAATCCTTTGGGCTAATATCTTTCAGTCTATAAATGAAATGTGGCCATTAATCCAAGTAGTCTATGAGCAGCTAGACTTAGTAAAAACAGCTCATGGAGCAATTCAGCAGACAAGAGCAGAGTTAGGTAAAAAGCCAGAAGAAGCCAACAAGCTTGTCAATTATTTAAATACCAAAAATAGAGAACAGTTAGAAGTACTTGGCATATCAGTTAGGACAGACACCATTTTGGAAATCAAAAGAGTTCTGACCATGAGAAATTTAATGCAAAACTTAGAGAGAAGATGCCAAGACATGCAAGTAGAAATCAATTCTTTTATGGAGAAATTCACAGTTTTGCAGAGCAAAGGGCTACCAAGTCCTCTGGTCATTAATGATATGTTAATGAAACACATTGATTATATAGATAAGTTGAATAGGTATGTTGGAAATCAAGCTAGCTTATCATCAAGTGCAGTAGGAGTGAAAGCACTTCCCACAGGCCGAGTTCTCTATGACAGTTTAGAGAACTTATTCTACATTGAGCATGAGGTAAAGCATCTATTCACCATTCAGCCTAACTTTTTCAGATACACAGAGACTGATGAAACAGTCAGGAAACTTGAGAGGCACAAATTGCCAGAGCAGAAATGGTGGGAAGATATGTTAGAGATTTTGTAAAGTTACCTTTGGTAAAATGTAAATCTTGGGCTATTTACCTTGTTGAGGTAAACAAAGATGAATAAAGGTAAACAGTGGTCAAAACAGGTCAAAGAGTATCAGAGCAGATAAAGAGTATCAGTCAAACAGGGCAGCCAGCACGAAGTTACAACAGCAAGCCAAATAAAAAGGGCCTACCTCCAGCACACCCAGCACAAATAGGAACAACACATCGTCTGTTTGCTTTTTTCCTATCTTCGAGACTAGCTATCTCTTTTTTCTTGTAAAAATGATTTGTCATCATTAGAATATATCTCACTCTGTTATGAGATATTTTGTGTAAAATATTTTGTATAAATACTCCCTCAACTAGAGTATTAGGTGTGGATTCATATACATTGCTGTAATACTAGTTTTTTGGAATAAAGTGCTGATTGGATCAAATTTTCACATGGCTTGCTGAACAAAGAATTAATGCAATGGACTTTTCATAGATTTCTTGAAGCAAACACTGGATCAATAAGTCCCCTATACCTTATGTTTTAGAGTTTTCTTTTTTTATTATATCATCTCTGTTTCACATCTGAATGATAAACAAAAAAGAGTAATTTAGAATTTTCTTTATTGCACTTTGTCTTCAAAAGTTATCATTTTCTATGTTTTCATCTGAATTGGGATAAATATTGAAATCTTAATTGCTCCTGCTTTCTAGTTCTTTCATTCTGATTATTTGTTAAGGAATTCTTCACTGCTCTTTAGCAATAATCATCCAAGTTCCCTCTTGAAATAGGTTGAAGGATTCTTAATTGCCCTTCACCCATTTTGAAACCCATTCCATCTATTCCAAGTCTTTATTTGTTCCCTATTTGACCACCTTGCTCTGAGAAACCATCTTTTATTAAGAAACCAAAATCCAGTAAAGCCATCTTACTTGACTCCATTAGCCCAATGGCCTAAACTACTGAGTCTTATCCCTCTGCTATTGAATCTCACCACCCAAACTCAAACAAACACCTAAACTTCATAACTAGCTTAATATCTTTAAAAAACAAAGCTAAAACTTAAAGAGAGAGCCCTCTCTGGATGCAGATTAGTTAGAATCTGTGTCTAAAAGATTGGTTTGTGGTTACCTCGGCCTCCTCTCCCTTTCTTACAACTTTTGGGAAAACCTGAGTGATAACAAGTTTCCATTGGAAACACCTTTATTCAATTTGTAAAAGCTTCGAAGGCCATCAAACAAACCAGGGATATCTCCTACACTTACATTCGTGTTTATATTCACATCTCAAAACCAATCCTAGAATCCATTGATATTTATTATCACAATGAGCTTTGGAAACAAACCCTAGATTATGAGCACATCCCCTTTTACTGTTGAATATGCCATGAGTATGGTCATATTCATTGGAAATTCCCCCTTCTTGTGGCTAATTATAACCTTGAGGCTACTCCTACCACTAATTATGAAGTATTTTCAAAGCCGACAAGGAAGTACAAGGGCCCAAGGAACCCTCCCCCGAAAACAAATTGACAATAGAAGTCACCACCTACCAACAATCGCTTTGATCCCCTATCCTCTCTAACCAAATATAAGCCTCCTTTGAACGAATCAATCTTGGATGTGAACATGCCATATTCTAATGTATTGCCCCTCTCCTCCACTGACCACCCCTGTTCTCCCCTCCTTCCTCAAAGCTCCCTCCCTAGAACAACCATATTTGATTAATGACCCCAATTTGGCCATGGATCCCAATGAAGACGTGGATGTGGATTTGTTGTTTCTCTCAGGAATCTCTAAATCCTAGAAAGTTAAGGACCCAAATTCCCTCATGGAACATCAACTTAAAATTTTGGGTAGGGCATTTCTCAATTCTCACCTACTATCTTCCAAATCCTCATAGGGACAACCATATTTAGGTTTGTTAGGTTTCCAACCATAGGTGATGAAGTAGACAGTGAAATGCCTATATTAAGAAAGGAAATCAGGTAGAAAAATAAACCAATAAATCATAGAATAATTAAAATATATCTTATTCAACTTAGGACAAATCAAATTGATCTTGGAGGATTTTCCTGCCACCAAATCAACTATAATGAATATTATCTCATGGAATGTCAAAGGCCTCAAATGCAAAGGAAAATAGAGACTCGACAAGGAAAAATAGTATTATGAGCATCCCACCTTCATGATGATTTAGGAAACCAAATCTTCTGGTGAAATGATGAATAAAGCAAGTAGCAAATGTGGTATAAATTAACAATCGGGTTCCATATATTCCAAAGGGAAATGTGGTGGCTTTTCCATTATATGGAATTCACAGGAATCTTATATCCTTAATATGTTTTCTACTTTCAAAATCCTCACTATTCAGATTTAGCTTATAGGCTCAACAAAAATATTATCTCTCCAATGTCTATGACCCTCCCTTTCCTGAAGATAAACCTTGTTTTCTCCATTATATTTCCTTCACTAATACTCTTATCTTCCCTTCTCCTTGGATCTAAGGAGGTGACTTCAGCATGATTAAAACTTTCCATGAAAATAAAGGTGGAATAAGAAGACTTGAAAGTCACTTTATCTAGTTTTAGAATACATTGACGACCTCCAAATTGGTTGACCTAGACACTATAAATGGCACCTTTTCCTGGAAAAATTACCATGGTTGATCCTAACAAGTAGCGTCCAAGATGGACCATTTACTCATATCTAATACAATTATGAATTGGGATATCTACCTAGAAGCCTCCCTCAATCCTAGCTATGACTCAGATTTGGCCTATTTGTTTAAAGATTGATATTAAAACCTATACGAAGAATTGATTGTTCCAATTTGAAATATTCTATCTCCAACATCTATATTTCCATAACAACATCAACACTTGGTCGTCTGAATTGGTGACTATGGAGGGAAAAAAAATATACAAGCTTCAACAAAAGTTCAAAATTTACATAAAGTCAGAGCTCAATGGCTAGAACAAAGCTAAATTTGGTAACATGTTATAGGAAAAACAAAAACTAGAAGATTCGATGGAATATATATCACATGAAGTTATTCTCAATGGAAGATCATAACAACCTATTAAAGAGGAATCCTCCACTCCCTGCCAATTTGAGGAACATTGAAAGTAGAGAAAATCATTTGGAATCAAATATCACATATTTGTTGGCTAAAAGAAGGCAAAAGAGATACAAAATTCTTCCAAAAAGCAATGTTACAACTCTGCCATCACAATCACATCTCTTCTCTCTAGAATCCTGAAGAAGTCAAACTACAAGTGCATCAGGATATCACTCAAGAGCTTAATCACCTTTTTATCAGCATTTAATAGATCCTAATCTGACTAGGCCATAAGAAATTCAACATACAGTCCAACACAATCCCTCTCTAGTTACAAAAGAACAAAACAAGGCTCTTTTATGAGATATCTCCCTTGAATATGGTGAAGCAATAATAAAAAGGATGCCCTATAATGAAGAGCTTGGCCCTGATGGGTTTATGAATGATATTTTCCAACAATGTTAGTCTATAGTGCGACAAGTTGTCTAACAAGCAGCAGAATAATATTGGAGGTAAAAATCGATTTTCCAAGAATTTGATTGCATCTTTCTCATGCCTGTGCCAAAGAAATATAATGTAGAGGATTCAAATGAATTTAGGCCCATTTCCTTATGTAATTTCATCTACAAATTCATTGCCAAAATCATTGCTAAGAGGCTTAAACCTCTCCTTTCACAACTCGTTTATCTGAAGAAAACATGATATGTTAAGGGGTGCCAAAAATTAGATCGTATAATGGTAGTGAATGAAAAAATCAACTCTCTAATAAATTCAAAGAAACCAAACATGATACTAAAGTTGGACCTCTTAAAGGATTTTGACAAGCTTAATTGGAAATATTTCTTCAACATACTCAAATCCTTCGATTTCAGTCAAGAATGGATAGCATGGATCAATTGCTTGCTATGTTCTACTTTTTTCCCTATCCTCATCAATGACTCACCTTTGATTCCATTCAAATAAATTAGGGCATATATTGTGGTGATCCCCTTTCACTCTTCCTCTCCATCTTGGCTGCAGAAGTGTTATGAAGAGCGCTTAAAGAAATGGTAGTTGAGAACACAATTAAAGATCTTAGATTATTTTGAGAGGATCTTCACCTAACCCATCAACAAATTTTAGATGATACAATGGGCATAGGAATTCTAATTGTTCATAAGGATAACGGTTTCCTGTAAATATTCGACAACTTCCCTCAATCCTTAGGTATGGAGACTAACAAAAATAAATCTCATGTTTTCTTTTTTAACACCCCACCCTCTGCTCAATGACATATAGTGGCAATTTTTAGCTTTCATATAAGAAACTGCTGAGAAGGGGTCCCTAGGATAAATTTTGTAATTTCTTTTTGTAAATATGTAAAGTTTCCATGAAATGTGGAAGTGAAGCGCGAAGACAGTCAAATTCAAAGGGGATTTAGTCCCTTAGGCAGGTAGGTGATAAGAAGGTTTTGAAACCCGTACATGGTCTGTGGACCATGGTATTGTAAAAGAAAAACTATAAATAGAAGAGCCATAGCGAGTCTAAGATAGAATCTAATTGATAGAAATATTTGAAAAGGCAAGTAAGCTAAGGCAGGAAAGGTATATTTCCTATAATTAGGCGAAGGGGAAGGTTCCTGCAGCTGAGTGTGTGGAGACCTTGGTAAGTCTGCAGGCTGAGTATGCAGGTCCTTGTAGCTAAGTGCATAGGGAAAATAAGTTTGTACTTGAATAATCATATCTAATAAAGATAGTTTTGAGCCACTTATTGTGCATCTATGTATTATTTCTTACTTCTGCAAGTTTCTGTATTTTCGCTCTATGTTACAATTTCTATGAATTAATGTGTATTTTATGTGCGAAAGTAATACATCAATACTATTTATGCATGTTATGAATGATTAAAAGCATTCGAGAAGATCTCAAAGTTGTTTAAGTAATTTATTATAATAATTTGTTCCGGAAGGGTAGGGTGCGCGAAGATAGAACTAAGACCTAAGAGCCACAAGAACTTATCACATTGACCTTTGGATGTAGAAACATGGTTCTGTCATCCCCCAATACTACTTTTGGTGAGACTGCAGTCTGCGCTACGTGGGTTATTGCCGAAAGAGCGAGCGGTTAGGGTTCTATTGGTTGGTGCAGATAAATTTGAACCTGGGTCAAGCCCCATCAATCCACCAAATGGTTCCACTACTAGGACAATGATCTTGATAAAGGGATGTGTGATAAATGGTTCCCCATTAAGAAAGAAATTGAGAAGTGGATCGATCGAAAACTGCATGTGTTTGCACTTATCAAAGGAATAGTGGCTAAAAAGGTACCTATATATAGACGAACACAAAGTATTAGTCTACTCTTTCCCCTATGAATTGCATGAGTGGTTGTCTGAATTAGTGGAAAGTCAGGGTACATGGATGATTAACGACCATATTGTGTGGACCCCAGAACTGGTGAAGCGCTTGGAAGCTTCAGAAAATAAAATCACGGGGGCTGTTGACTACTTGATCAATCTTATTCTGGGAGGATTCATCACTAAAATCACAATCAACAAATATAGCGGCTAAAATGAAGTAGAGCGTAGGTTCTTCAAAGGACCAAGACGTAAATACTTGAAATCTCTGAAGACTTGGATTAAAATGTTATTTTGCGAAAAGCAGGTTAGGCCATTAAATTGATGTTTGGGACTATACGATGTGGGAGAACATTAAGAAGGAACAAAGAATCAGGTTTTGAATACAGTCCGCTATTAGGATCTTCTGATAATGACGAACAAGGTAATATTCTGAGAACACCGCGAAGTGCACTACAACTTGTAAGTCAAGGTATCACGGGAATACCTCCCCCATCCACTCCACCTCCACCTCACACACCTAAACCTGCACCTCCTCCTCTTCCTCCACCCCCGCCTTCACCATTTAATATGGTGAATACAATGAAGTTACCTGAAGAACCCAAATAATTTTGGTTTGTCGTAGATGCTGCGTGGATGACACAATAAATCACTCATGACAATATGAAGAAAGCGCAAATAGTCACAACACTAGAGGATAGAGCGTTGAATTGGTATATCAAGTTATGCACAGATAGGCCCACTGCGACTATGTTGGAGACCTAACAAGTGCTGAATAGTGAATTTAAGAAGCCCAAATCTCAGGTTCAGTCTAAAACAGAGTTCAAGGAGATTCAGCAAAGAGTAAATGAGTCTACATAGGACTTTGATCAAAGATTAAAATATCTGTTTCATTAGGCTAATATGACAATTACAGATTCTCAGCATAGAGACTGGTATATTGCTTTGCTCCTACCGCAGCTAAGAGTGCCCTTGTCACAACAGAAAATAGGAACACAAGTAGAAGCTTCACCAGTGCAGGATTCAAATATAGGGGTACAACAGATTCAATTGTAGTTGGCAAGCCTGCACATGGAACTACAGGGCCTGAAGAAGGGAAAGGAAGTGCAGGTCGAGGTGAGCGCAAAAGTTTCATTCCTTAAATGTAGAGGTTAGGGTCATGACAAGGACCATTGTCCCATTTATCAGAAATACCTCATTGGGGGAGGCCTTTTCCCTGTAAAACTAGAAAACATCATTGGACTAAGTGTGGGAGTACCCTTATGGTGCGTTATCTATCAAGTAGCAAGGAAGCACGTGACATATAACTATCATCTCCCACAAAAATTTGTGCAAACACCACAAGAATTATTTTGTACTTTTTGTAAATCGGTTGGGAATCATGAACACAATTGTTGGAGCTATGAACTAATGATTGAGCGAACCCCTACATATAGAATGTAGACAAAAAATCGGCCTTAGGACCATGGTGTGGGTGTAGTGTACAAAGGATTCTAGGGCCGAGGAAGAGGATGAGGAGGAGGTTCTGGAAGGGGTTGCGGCCAAATAATTTGTTATAATTATGGAGAAGTAGGCCATTTAGTGGGAAACTGTCAGAACCCAACACATCCCTCCTGCCAGTGTTACCGACAGTTTGATCATGTTATCGAATATTTCCTAGTACTAATAGCCAAGATGCAGGAGAAGAATATGCAAACACTTATGGAGTACATTCAAATGATGAGGGCACAGTCTCGTGAAGAAGAACCTAACATTAACATAGTAACATGCAGTGGTATTGCCACAGGAGAAAATAAGGGAAAGTAGCTAGAATCTGAAGGATGTGTACGCAAGGTTGCGAAGAAGGAAGTTGGATTCAGCCTAAACGGCAGTAAAGAAACCTTTATGGAAGCCAAAAAACGCTTCGCTGAGGTCTCTACCTCAGGAAGTGAAGATGAGCCTATAGGAAACAATGAAACACGGGACATAGATCCTTCGCTATTAGCCACCTTTATGAAGACGTGTATGAAGCTATTACGAGATAGAAAGGCTGTAGAAGGGCTTCAGAGTTAATTGATAACTGTACAGGTAAGGTTAAAACTCCTCTAGAACTGTGCAATGTATGAAAAATGGGAAAAACAAATAAACAAACAGGTCATGAAATGAGGCTTGTTATGCCCCTATACCAATATGTGTCATATATCATGATTGACTTGATGAGTTTTGTGATATGTTCATACTTTTTCTTGTTGCAAAGGTTTTCCATATTTGTAAAAGATCAAAAAATTTAAAAAATTTAAAGAGGGTATACCCTAAAAAAAAAATCAAAGGGTGAAAAAAAATAAAAAAATGGTCAAAAAATGAAAAAAATGAACCCCAACAAAAAGAAAGACCAGGAAAGTGTGCAAGTCTAAATGCCACTACTTTTTCACTTTTGTATAATAAACAATTGTGTGGAGTTTTTCACCTATGCCACAATTCATGAATAGTCAAACAATGTAAACTTGGCTAGTTCATATTTCAATTTCATTTTATAGAAATAGAGAATAAAAATATGACCAAACAGCGTAATCTTGGCAGATAAGTAGATAGGTAGAGTGAAAAAGGAGCTCAACAGTTTAATCTGAGCCCTTGGATGTAATAAGTGTAGACTTAGATAGGCATTACCATGTAAAAGAAAAGAAAGTTTGGTAAGGGTTTGCCAGTCTAAGTGCACCCTAATAAAGAAATGAAAATTCAAAGTTTAGTAGGTAGGGTAGGTAGATGATGGTTGCAGAATAATATGTGGTGAATGATATGTCTAAATGTGTAAATTTTTTTACTTTCATCATAAAACAAAGGCATGTATCACATGGAAGGCACATCAAGTAAGCAAAATCAAAATAATTAACTCCCCTACTCATTTCCCCTAAATTTTCACTAATTTCTCCTAAGTACCAAGGTATCTATCAAATTAGAGGGGCTCAAAGCATTTCTCTAACTTATGGAGGGACTGGACCCTTGGCCCAATAATTTATAAATGCCTAAGCACTTAAGCCCATTCATCAATCATCATACCCCTTTATAAGTCATTCATTCCCTTCATAAAGTTTTTCCTAAGTAAAATTCTATTTTACTTAAGGAAATTAAAATATTTCCACAAAAACCCTCATTTTTCACTTGGCCTAAGTTTTAAATATATGCATGAAAATGTTCTAGACTTAGCGCTTTTTCCATTCAATGTCATATTAACTACTAATTTATGTTATTAAGTAATTCCCCTATAAAAATTCACCCGCTCCCATATTATTTTAACTGTGTAAAAACGCCAAATACTTATATATCCCACCCCTCGGTTAAATATAACCATAATACATAATTAATGGGGATTATTTAGTTAATATATAATTAATTAAGAACCCCGACCCCCATGATTAATTAATAACTTTCTCGACCAATCCCGTTGCTCCCGATATGATTAAACTCCCGTCACCATCAGCTCCCCGATAGCCGTCCGATCAAGTCCTCCAGATCTGACGACTATCATACATATCACACAGCCCTTCGTGAACAAACGTTAGCACACAATCGTGAAGCAGTTTTGTGAATAGTGCCCTCGCCACGCGTTGTTCATCTTATGGTGTCATGTGGATGAGCCCGAATACTGCCCCCCTCCATTAGCGATGTGATAAAAACTGCTTACCGCCTCTTGCTAATGACAAAACGTCAAATCCTTTCGCTAACACCACCCATCCAAATCCCAAAACCCGCCAAATCCTTGACTTTGTATATAAAACAAAAGAAATCATTTTGTTGTTCTATTCTGTGAATACATACATCCATGCAAACTTAACGACGAGGTCAACCAGTTCATGCTCCTAGCCGCCAACCAACTTCAAAATTTGTAGTCGACGCCGCTCGAAGTCCTCCATTCACACCTAGTGTACCTGCATTCTGTTTCCCATCCCTAAAAACAGGTATTTACCAAATTCTCATCAAGAAACCCTGTGAATACTTGCTTTCACTGTAAATTAATTGAAAAGAATCTCAATTCACCATAATTCAGTTACCACACTTGAAATTCAAGTTCCCCAGACCCTCTGTTTCATTAATTTCACTTAAAAAGCCCAATTTTCCTATCTGAATCCACAAGAACCAGAATGGAAACCCTGGTAGCCCTAAATATTGCACCCATTACCACCCCTCTCCGTGATTTAGACTATCTTCCCCTGGCAGATAAGGATTTTCAAATAAAAGACTTAACCACTGATAAAGATCATCTGAAAGTGTTTCGCCAATGTCAAGATAATCACCTTGAATGGCTATGATGCCATAAGACTGTGGGAATCCAATCTCCCAATGTACTTTCTCCCTTCTGTGCTCGTTTTTCCTGACATAATCCATCAGTGCCATGCAAATTATGACCCCAACCTCAGAGCAGTGATGTCTCCCAATCAAACAGTCCTCTTCATGATAACTGTTGACTCAATCAATCAAATGCTGCGATTTCATCCCAGTCAAACTCTCACCACCATTTTCCGTGGAGATTTGCTTGAGAAATCAACTAAGTTATCCCAATCTGAACTCAGTCACCTCTGCGAGACCTTCATATTAAAAGAGCATCAACCTAGAGATCCCCCTCTTTATATGTCAGCTTTCTTCATAGATACAGGAAAAATCATAGTTGACATGATAGTTGCAATCATGGGATTCAACAGTAGTGAGTATGTAGATGAGTTGACCTTACTGTTGATCTCCATCTTTATCCCTGGTCAGCCCCCTACTGTCAAGTATAATTATGCTTCATTTATTGCTGAGAAAATCCATGACTAGTTCATGAGACTGGAAAATGAAAAGGTTTTTAAGTATTCGACATTCATATATCACCTCATCCTCTACTATCAGTGTGACAAGTTCCCATTTTTTGTCAAGAAACTTGATACAAAAAGTAATCTAAGGTCAGTCATTTTTTGGACTTCTATCTTCCATGAATCTTTTGCTTACAATGAGTTCATTAACCAGTTTGTCCACCCAGCGACCACCTTGCTGACAGAAAATCCTGTTCCTAAGATTAGTGGTGAAATTAAAAGGATCCTTTAGCTATCAAAATAGTACAGGGTAGGTGACTGGTACTTGTACCAGAATCACACAGAGATTAGGGTATATGGTTGTGAGGTTTTCTTATTCAAGCTACCAATATATGTTCCAATGAGACTATTTGCTTTGGAATATTATAGATAAATGATCAACTCAGATCAAGTTGATTTTATCAAGGCCAAGAAGAAAGCACAACTGAGAATCAAGGATCACCTAGGCCCATTTGTCTGCAACAATAGAGAAGTAGGAAAAGTAGCAGAAAAAATCCTAGAAGACCACATGACATTAAGCAAAAGCTTTGGTTGGACTCCATATGACCCCTACAGTTTCATCTATGATAGGAGAATGAAAAACAGACTATCACTGTATTTCCATCATAGAATCCCAGAAATTGAGCAATATGCTAACATGGATGAATGGAGGGAAGGGACTCTTGTAGAAATGGATAGTGATTAGGTCAATGTAGAAAATGTAATGAAAGGTCTAGAAAAGACACTTGACCTGGATTCTTGTGAATAGGTGCCAGTTTAGACTTCTCACAAGCCAACATCAAGGAATAGTGCCTCAACAGTTGATACCTCTTAAAGGCACTCACAGGAAACTAGTGCACCACTTGCAGAACCATCACAAGGAAGAGAAGAAGAAACTAGTAGTCTAGTATCAAGGCAGTCAAGCATGTCAAAGCAGCCTAAAACCTCTCAAGAGTAGGCTCAAACATAGTCCCATCCAACTTATACTAACATGGGAGATCCACCAGTTTTACAGACTCCTCTGAATGAGGAGAAGAGCTTAAAGAGAGACAGGGAAGTAGCTACCCTTGCCAGTGGTCCTTCAGATCAGCCTGGTGCTAAGAGGCACGGGCTAAATCCCCATTCAAAAAAGGAATTCTTTGAAGAAATTGCGGAGAGTCAGAAGAAAGAAGGTGTAGACAGTTAGCATAGTTTCCCAGTAGGTGGGACACCTTCTAGCTCACAAAGACAGGAGCTGGAAAGACACCAAAGTGCTGAAGTATCATCTTTCAGGCCTTCAACTAACAAGTCCCTAGACATTAAAGAGAAATTCAAAGAAATAAAGGCTAAAAATGAACCATTAAGGGTCAAAGTCTATAATTAGTATTTGAAAATGGCTCCTACCAATTAGAATAGGTTGATGTTAGAATTTGACATCAAGGAAGGCAAAATGCAGATCATCTTTTTTAAGCCCAAAGTACAATAGCCTCAGTCAATTGCAAACTACATCAAAACTGATTTTGAGGTCATGGCCAAGGACATTCACCCCCTAGATCATATTGAATTACATAAGCAGATAGGGGAAGTGGTATATTCAACTTTGATAAGCAAGGCCATGATGGCACACAGATTGGAAAATTCACTGAATAATACCACTCCTCAGTTGCAGCTAGAAAGAGACTCCTCACAGGCTAAGGGAAACATAATCAAATCACTAGAGGAGTTGGTTATTGGATTGGGTCATAACCCAAAAGATGTAAAAGCTGTAGAGGCCTTGATAAAGAAGAAAGATGAAGACATAGCTACCTTGAGAAAGCAGTTAATGTTGCCTCCACTAGGACATCCACAAACTACTGAAGTTATTCAAAAGAAGTCTAAAGAAGAGCTTATGGACTTAGTCCTCAAGCTAAATGAACATTTGAAGGAGACTAAGCAGGAATTAGAAAAATCACTAAAGAGCATGCAGAGTGAGTCGACTTCTTAGATTCAAAATGTGATACCAATGGTCTCCACGGCAGTCCCATCCACACTTGCAACAACTTTTGCACCAAATGGCCCTTTGGCCACAACAGAGACAATAACAGGTACAAGCATAGGTATAGCATAGGCAGGAACTTCAGGTCTAAGTATTGAGGAGTTAATTAAGTCCATGGAGGAGATGAAACTCTAAGTCTCTGAATTACAAAAGGTAAAGGAGAAATTTGTCACTTTAGAGCAGAAGTATGATGTTTCAAAGATTAATTCTGCTGAGGAAGTGAGGAAGAATAAAGGCTTAGCTCAGTAGGTAAAAACATTGGAAAATGATCTTACTTTCGAAAAGCCTTTAACAAATATTAGGAAAATTCTATGGACCAACATCACTCAGTAAATAAATAATGTTTGGTCATCTATACAAATCATTTTTAAATAGATTGACCTAGTGAAAGTGGCTCTTCAAGAGATTCAGAAAACTAAGGAAGAGCTAGGAGGGAAGCCTGAGGAAGCTATCAAGCTAATAAACTTTTTGAACAGCAGAAACAAGTACCAGCTAGAAGAGCTAAATATTGAGGATAGAATTGGGACTATCCTAGAAATCAATAAGGTATTGACCAAAAGATCTCTGATGCAAAACTTAGAAAGAAAATATCAGAACATGCAGGAGGACATTGATAAATTTATGGAAAAGTTTAGCATTTTACAGAGCAAAAGACTTCCCAGTCCTCTAGTGATTAATGATAAATTGATGAGGCATGAGGATTATATTGAAAAATTGGGTCAGTATGCAAATAACCAGGCCAATTCATCAACTAGTGCATCTACAGCCAAGGCACTCCCTACAGGCACAGTTTTCTATGAGAATCTAGAGAACCTGTTTTATGTTGAGTATGAATTAAAACATTTATTTCCAGTATAGCCCAATTTTGTTAAATACACTGACGCTGATCAAATCTTTAGGAAGCTTCAAAGGACCAGGATACCAAGGGAAGATTAGTGGACAAATATGACAGAACTTTTATGATTTGCCTTGGTAAAAAAGTAAATTTTCGGTATTTACCATAGTTTTGGTAAAAGAAGGTGAAAAAGGATAAAGTAGGTAAAGAGTATTAGAACAGGTCAAAGAGTATGAGTGAAAAGATGAAAAACAAACAGCCAGCAAAGAATTACGGGCAAGACAGCAAGATGCTCAAACATGGGGCCTACCTCCAGCTCATTCACAAAAACAGGGACAGCAAGCCGTCAGTTCACTCTAGCTTATATCTTCGAGACCATCTGTCTCTATTTTTATGTAACATATAGTTAGTCTTCCTAAATTATATCTCTCTCAGTTATGAAATATTTTATTGTAATTTTTTATATAAGTACTTCCTCATTCGAAGTACTTAGGGTGGATTCTTAAACATTTCTATAGAGTTATTATTTTGGAATAAAAGTGTTGTTGAACAACTCTTGAATGGCTGGCTGGATGAAGAAATAAAGCAAAGGACTTTTTACAAGATTCATGTGTCAAACGTTGGACAAATAAGTATTCTATATCTTATTTGTTATTGTTTTCTAGTTTAATATTTCACATGTGTTTCATCTTTGAATAAAAAACGAAAAAGTATATTTCAGAAAGTGCTTCATTGCAATTTGTCTTTAAAATCATTTTTATTTTGAATGTTTTCTTCTAAGCTATCATAGGCAGGGAATTCTTAACTACTCCTTACTTCTTAGTTTATCATTGTGGTCATTTAATAAGAAATTCTTAATTGTTTTTTGTTAGTGATCACTCATTTTCCCTCATATTGAAATTTGTTGAAGGATTCTTAACTACCCTACTTCCTTTTCAAAACCATTTCAGCCCTTTGAGCTATCATTTGTATCTTGTTTAGCTATCTTGCCCTATGAAGCTCTCCTTTGTTGAAAAAACCTGATCCAGTTAAGCCATCTTCAGTTGACTCCATAGCCCAATGGACTGAGATACTTTGTTCTATCCATCTGCTCTTGAATTCCACCACCAAACACAATCAAAACCCTCAAGCTTTCATAACTAGCCTAATATCTTATAAAACAAAACTAAATCTAAAAGAGAGAGCCCTCTCTGTGTACAGATTGGCTACATTCTATACTTAAAAGTTGGTTTGTGGTTATCTCAGACCCCTTTCCTTCTTTTAACAACTTCAAGGAAAGTTTGAGTGATAACATGGTGGTCACTCCACTGGGGAAACCAAATCCTCAGTCATAACAAATCTTTAAGAAATTTAAAAACCCTAAATCTAAAGCATCTTAAAGAAATCATAGAAGTTGTTTTGATATCAGTTAAGAAAAACCAAAAACAAAACCTAAAAACCTGGCTTCAGAAAGGACTCGTTACACTAGAGCTAATCCTGATCCCAATCCACCACAAGTGTTTGAGAACCCCAATCTAATCCCCAGAACTCTTAGGAGACAAGAAAGTCAAGGAAGTTTTGTTAATCCTCGGCCCACCTTCAGATCACCATCCTGTCCTGTTAGGTCGATTTACCTTGAAGACCAACTCTTTGACGAATACTTTGAGACCTCTTTGTTCAGGACTTCATCTGATTCTGAATTAATTAACCTGATCCCAGACCCATTGCTCATTCAAGAATTACAACTTCAAGTTGTCAATTTTTCAATTGATAGACATTTGCAGAACTCACTACAATCTGATCTTACCACTGAAGGAACACCTAATCCCTCTGTAATTACTTCTGTCTCTGCAAGCTTATGATCGTTTCCTCATACATCTCAACTTCAAACCACTCCACAACAGACCACCCCTTCTAGCCCTCCATCCATAACCCAAACACCCACTGTTATTCCAACCCCAGCCATTGTTTCAACATTACCTATAGCAATGGCAAACAGGTATACCCCCATGGTACTACCAGCAAACTTAGGTGCCATGCCCCAGGGTTACTAATGTAAGATCACTCAGTTTAATGGTACTGGTACCTATACAGCCCAACAAAACACCAAGAATATCACCGATTACTTTGAAATTTATGAAATAGATGATGATGTGCAAATGAGAATATTTGTTCAGAGTTTCACTGTGGAAGTTAGAACCTGGTTCAAAGGTTTAGCAGCAAATAGTATAGATAGCCTAGAGAATCTCTATAGACAATTCCTGAACTGATGGGAGAAAAAGAAAGATCCTCTTCAGATTCTATCTGAGTATGAAAACCTAAAAAGAGGAACATAAGAAACTGTGCAAGATTACTGCACTACATTCAACAATGTCTATAAAGCCATCCCTCAAAACCTCAAACCCCCACCTGATTTAGCCTTAATCAAATTCCCAGATGGATTTGATTCTGACATGGCTTTCCAGCTAAAAGAACGAGCCCCTCGAACTTTGGAAGATATGCAAAGCATAACAGTCAGTGTTGAAGCCAACTTGATGTCTAAAAGAGCCAAGGCTAGAAGTGAAAGGAGAATACCATTAAAGGAAGAAGCCTCACCCTTTGAACAAAAGCTAGATGCCATAATTAAAGGGATGGATAGACTAGGAGACAGAGTGGAAACAATTGAAAGGAAAGCTCCTTGGGATGGTTAGCCAACCAACACAAGGAGAAATCCTAATTTTAGAAAAAACCAAAACCAGAACACTAGGAAGACTAGTCCAGACCAAAACATTAGACCATCTTTCTAGGAGAATTATGCAGAAGCTTCCAACTCTGAAGATCCAGTAGAAGATACTCAAATAAATCTGATGGAACTCAGTAATGAAAGAGAAGTTTTCTTGACCCAAGAAGATCAAGAGGCCCACATTCTTAAACAATTTCAAACTCAGTTAGGTGAATCATTCGACTTTAAGGAAGGATACGACACAATCATCTTTTAGGTGCATAAGCAATACAACCTAAGAAGTAGGAGAATTGATGTTCCCAAAACAAACAAGCAAAAGGTTCCAAAACAACCCATAAATGGTAAGACAGTCACCACACCTGTACATATTCTTTCTAGATCAAACACTAATCCTTCTAATCCCATAATTGAAGATGTCTCTGATAATCAACCAAATAATAAATAGCCCTCCACTTATCTTCCTTCCAAGGGAAATGTGGAAGAACCTCTAGAAGTTGATTTAGGAGAATCGGCAAATCATGATTCCACTCCTGAAAAGGGGAAAAACATAGAAAATAGAGAGAATACT
This sequence comes from Pinus taeda, assembly GCA_000404065.3. Classification (NCBI taxonomy): domain Eukaryota; kingdom Viridiplantae; phylum Streptophyta; class Pinopsida; order Pinales; family Pinaceae; genus Pinus; species Pinus taeda. The sequence goes on along the minus strand of APFE030358674.1, from coordinate 43,258 downwards.
GTTGTTTGAAATCCAAAAGTCCAAGTAGAAAAACCCTTTAATCTAGAAATTGAAGTAGGTAAGCTAAAAATTGCTGATCTATTATCTAAATTAGCTAAACATGATGCCTACCGAACTCAAATCAATCGATCACTGAAAATTACTAGAACTAAAGACTCAGTTAATGTTTTTGATGACTAGCCCAAATTAATCTTTGGCCCAGAAGTGAATGGAAAACCATTGGAAGGAGGAATTCCTCCTTTCTATGTGAGCTTAAACATACATGATAAGATTCTTCACAATGCCATGTTTGACTCTGGGGCATCTCATAATCTCATGCCCAAGTCTGTAATGGAAAAGGTAGACCTAGACATCACTAGACCATACAAAGATCTCTTTTCTTTTGATTCTAGTCAAGTGAGATGTTTAGGATTGATAAAAGACTTGTGTGTCTCATTTGTTCAATACCCTACAAAAACAATCTTAATCGATATAGTGGTAGCAGATATACCACCAAAATATGGCATGCTATTGTCTAGATCTTGGGGTGCTAAACTTCAGGAATCTCTTCAATTGGATATTTCATATGCTACTATCTCGGTTTTCATCCAACCAAATAAACTATACAGAGAAACATTGATGAAATATGTAGTAAGTAGTCTGGAAAAACCACAAAATTTCCCCATCTACTCAATACGCTCTGATATGGACTCATTCATTCTTTATAATGCAGAAACCAATCCTTCCAATACCTTAGAAGTTTTAGCAGCAAAACCAAAAGAAATTAAAAAAGAAAAATCAAGTGTTCAGATTTAGGAAATATCAGATACCAAAGAAAAAACAGATGAGAATGAAAAACCAAATCCCACTGTTAAACAAATTCCTACCACCCGTCACAATAATTATGAGCATGAAATTCTTTGGCATTTAGAATTTGATGGCTTAGTCAATAAACTAGGGGCAGGAGCAGGAGTTTGGGTGTACAATTTAGAAAACGATCATGCTGAAGGCCATGCCTACAGATTAAATTTTAAGTGCACCAATAATATGGCAGAGTATAAGACTCTCTTGCTGGGTCTTAAATTTGTCAAAAGATTAGGAGAAATCAGGCTGTCTGTCATAAGAGATTCAGAATTAATAATTAAACAGATCAAAGGAAAATACTTAACTACGGATCATAGATTAGGGTATTATAGAGGAACAGTCATAGAAATTCTCAACACTTTTTTGGAAACTCAGCTTGCTACAATCCCTAGAAAATACAACTTGCAAGCCCATAGCCTGGCTATGTTTGTTAGCACCTCCAAATTACCTTTCAAACCTAATCATCAATTTACTACTGAAATTAGGCATAGACTAGCCATACCTAATAATTTGAAGAATTGGCAAGTTTTTGATAGTGATGAGAAGATCAATAACTTTTTAACTTCAGATGAAGAGTTTTCTAACAGTTACATAGATGTAGATACAATTATTAATTCTAATCAGACAGATGAGGTAGAAACAAATATTTTAGAGGAAAGTTCAATTAATATGCTTCATCCCACAAAATTCACACAAAAATAAGTTTAAGACCTGAAACAAATGGACCTAGATGAAATAATTGATGAGGAAACAGAGGTTATCAACTTAAGGGACAATCACCTACAGAAAGGATTAACTCCTCTAGAAGATCTGTTTGATTCCAATGACATTCCCAAGAAACCTAAAATGGAACCATTAAAAGCAAATATTGAAGAGTACAACTTAGGAACTCAGGATAATCCAAAAATGATAAAACTGTCGAAATCTTTACCACCTGACCAAAAGCTAAAGTATGTTGAACTTATGAGGGGATTCCAGGATGTCTTTGCCTGGAGTTACAAATATTTGAAGTCATATGACACCTCCATTATTCAACACACTATACCTTTGAAATAAAATCAAAAGCCCTTTAAACAAAAACTCAGAAGAATCAACCTTATATTATTGCCATTAATTGAAAAAGAAATTAAACACATGTATGAAGCAAGGATTATTGCCCCTATCAGATTTTTAGAGTGGGTGTCTAACTTGTTACCTACTAGGAAGAAAACTGGGGAAATAAGGTTATGTGTTGATTTGAGAAATGTGAAAAAGGTCTCTCTTAAAGATAACTACCCTTTACCCAAGATGGATCATATTTTGCAAAAGGTAGTGGGTTCTTCTAGAATTTCACTTTTAGATGGGTTTTCAGGATATACCCAAATTTTGGTTCATCCTGATGACAAAGAGAAAACTCCTTTTACAACACCATGGGGCACATTTATGTACATCAAAATGCCATTTGGACTAAAAAACGTTGGAGAAACCTTCCAAAGGGCAATGGACATTGCATTTGCCGAAGAAATTCATGATTTTCTTGTTATATATCTAGATGATCTAACCATCTTTTTCTAAATCAGATCAGCAACACTTGGACCATCTTAAGCAAGTTTTTTTAAAATGCAGAAAATATGGCATTTCTTTGAATCCAAAGAAGTCTTTGTTTGGTTTGGACGAAGGTAAACTTTTAGATCATATCATATCCAAGGATGGCATTCGAATTGACCCCTCTAGGATTGAAGCTATCCTACATATACCTCATCCAAGAAGTATTAAAGAACTTCAAGCTTTCCTAGAGAAGATAAATTTTTTAAGAAGATTCATATCTAACTTAGCAGAACTCAGTAGATTACTAAATAACATGCTAAAAAAGGATTCAAGTATTAAATGGATAGTAGAGGCCAAGTAATCATTTGAAGAAATCAAAATGGTCTTAACCAGAACATCGATCCTCACAAGTCCCCAGTTTGATAGAGACTTCATCATTTTTTCTTTTGCATCAGAACACACTATAGCAGCTATTTTATTACAAAAGGATGATCAGGGATGTGAAAAACCTATAGCCTTTTTTAGTAAAGCACTTAGAGATGCATCATTAAAATACAAAATCATGGAAGATCAATCTTTTGCACTTGTAAAAGCCATTAAAGACTTTAGAGTCTACATATTATATTCTCATGTGATAGCCTATGTGCCTAATGCAGTTGTCAAAGACATCCTAACCCAGGATGGAATTGAAGGCAAAAGAGATAAATGGAAGGTAAAAGGATAGGGATTGGCCAAACTCATGGCAGAAACTAATTGTCAAGTCTTGGACATAAATGAACTAGATAACGAGCAGCAGATGGTGACTCCACAAATCAGCCAACCCTTTTCAGACTCACCTTGGTATGCTGATGTAATTTATGTCTTACAAAACCTACAGGCTCCTCCGGGGTTATCCAAAACCAAGAATAGTTTTTTAAAAATGAAAGCTTCAAAGTTTTGTATCTTAGATAATACTCTTTTTTGGAAAAATCACGAAGGAATTTTATTGAATTGTTTATTAAAAGATGAAGCTGACAACGCTCTCCAAGAATTTCATGCAGGAGACTGTGGTGGACACCTCTATTGGAAGTCAACTGTAGATAAAATCCTAAGCGCTGGATTCTATTGGCCAACATTGTTTGTAGATGTGAAAAATTTGTGACTTCTTGCCATAAATGTCAAATTTTTGAACGCAAGAGAAAGTTGTTACCTTTACCCCTGAGAAACCTATTTCCACTGAGAAACTTATTTCCACTGAGAAACCTTTTCAACAATGGGTTCTTGACTTCATTGGAGAAATCCATCCACCCTCTGTTAAGAAATTTACTGCATAACATAAATAATTACTGAGAGGAATAAATATAAAAATAACCAGCAACAACCATAATCACATAAAGACACATGTTTATCCGGGAAAACCCCAAATCCGGGGAAAAACCCAACTATAAAGAAATTTCATTATCCTTGGCCAAAACCTGGGCCAATCTGACCAAGTGAGCCTTCACCACTCACCTCCAGGTCTTGCATTACAATGAATTCCTTCCAGCCTTTTATAAGCTCCATTACATATAATACCATGGGCAGAATACTATGGGTACACAATACCATGTGCCCCAAAACCATCACTGTTTAACTTGGTCAACTTTGAATCTATTCTGAGTCAAGTTTACCTAATAATTCACCCCTTAAACTTGACTTGGGGTTCCTTGACTAACTCCAGCCAAACCTGCTAAGTGAGACAATCCCGCTTACTCTAGCTCTTACCCCCCTCAGAGTTTTTACCCAGGGTATTGTTAACCCGACATCCCACCTATCACCTAGGTCTAACGCAGACTTTACCAGTGATCACCGAGGGGTACACATGCCTTACTAGGTCTTACATTAGTATTCCCATTTACATGCAATAATTTTGACTTCATTAATTTTTTTTTGTTTATTGTTGCTGTGATTCTGATCCATCCTCTCTCAATTTGATTTTCTCAAAAACTTCTATGAAACCACTCCAACTGCGAGCCCAATGAGAACCTCGTATATTCTCAACCTTCTTTAAATAACTGCATGAATCCTGAACAATTCATCAGCATGTTCCAAACCAATAAATATCTTAAATGCACTGCGATCCCTGGCAGTTACGACACTATCTTCCGCACATTCTCCTTGGGGTTCTTTCGCATACGATTGTTCCACCATTATTTTTAGACCTAGATCTGTAAAAAGGTTGCATTGATCTCATCAGGTACTATAAACCCCTGGCATCAAAGAATCCCTTTGAAACCAATATCTGGCTCTGATACCAGTTGTTAAAAAAAAAATTACAGCATAACATAAATAATCACTGAGAGAAATAAATATAAAAATAACCAGAAATAGCCATAAACACATAAACACAAATATTTATTCAGGAAAACCCCAAATCCGGGGAAAAACCCAACCTAATAAGATCTCATTAGCATTGACCATGGGTAGAATACTATGGGTGCACAATACCATGTGACACAAAACCATCACTATTTAACTTGGTCAACTTTGACTCTATCTTGAGTCAAGTTTACCTAACACCCTCTTCTAGCCAACACAAATGGATACTCACTACCACTGACTATTTTACTAAATGGATACCTTTTCTTGTTGCAAAGGTTTTTCCATGTTACTAAATTCCCCTATAAAAATTCACCTCCTCCCGTATTATTTTAACTGTGTGAAAAACCTAAATACTTATATATCCCGCCCCTCGGTTACATATAACCATAATAAATTATTAATGGGGATTAATGAGTTAATCTGTAACTAATTAAGAACCTCAACCCTTGCCATATTAAATAAGCATTAATTAACCCCCACGGTTAATTAATAACTTTCCCAACCAATCCCATTGCTCCCGATATGATTAAAAAATCTTTAATTACATTAGGCCTGCCCTCATTAAACTCTCGTCACCATCACCTCCCTGATAGCTATACAATCAAGCCCTCCAGATCCGACGCCTCTCGTGCATATCGTATGGCACTCAGCAACCGAACATTAGTACATGATCGTGAAGCGGTTTTATGAATAGTGCCCTCGCCACACGTCGCTCATCATATGGTATCGCACGGATGAGCTCAAATACCACCCCCCTCCATTAGTGGTGCGATAAAAACTGCTTACCACCTCCCATTAATGACAAAAGGTCAAATCCTCCCGCTGACACCACCCGTCCAAATCTCGAAACCCGCCAAATCCTTGACTTTGTATATAAAGCAAAAGAAATCATTTTTTCGTTCTATTCTGTGAACACATACATCCATGCAAACTTAATGACGAGGTCAACCAGCTCGTGCTCCCAACTGCCAACCAACTTCAAAATTTGTAGTGGACACCGCTCGAAGTCCTCCATTCACACCCAATGTACCTACATTCTGTTGTCTGTCCCTAAAAGCAGGTATTTACCGAATTCTCGTCAAGAAACCCTCTAAATACTTTCTTTCACTGCAAATTAATTGAAAAGAATCCCAATTCACTATAATTTAGTGACCACACTTGAAATTCAAGTTCCCTAAACCCTCTGTTTCATCAATTTCACTTAAAAAAACTGATTTTCTCATCTGAATCCACAAGAACCAGAATGGAAACCCCGGTAGCCCTAAATATTCCACCCATTACCACCCCTCACCATGATTTAGACTATCTGCCCCTAGCCAATAATGCTTTTCAAATAAAAGACCTAACCATTGATAAATATAATCTGAAAGTGTTTTTCCAATGCCGAGATAATCACTTGAAAAGCTATGATAACATAAGACTGTGGAAATCCAATCTCCCGATGTACTTTCTCCCTTTTGTGCATGTTTTCCCTGACATAATCCATCAGTGCCATGCAAATTATGACCCCAATATTAGAGCAGTGATGTCTCCCAATCAAACAGTCCTCTTCATGATAACTGCTGACTCAATCAATGAGATGTTACAATTTCATCCTAGTCAAACCCTCACCCCCATTTCGCTTGGAGATTTTCTTGAGAAATCAACTAAGTTATCCCAATATGAACTCAGTCACCTCTGCCAGACTTTCATATTAAAAGAGCATCAACCTAAAGATCCCCCTCCTTATATGTCAGCGTTCTTCACAGATACAGGCAAAATCATAGTTGATATGATAGCTGCAGTCATGGGATTCAACAATAGTGAGTATGCAGATGAGTTGACCTTAGTTTTGATGTCCATCTTTACCCCTTGTCAACCCCCTGTTGTCAGGTATAATTATGCTTCATTTACTGCTAAGAAAATCCATGACCAGTTCATGAGACTGGAAAATGAAAACGTTTTCAAGTATTCCACATTCATATATCACCTCATCCTCTACTATCAGCCTGACAAGTTCCTAGTTTCTGTCAAGAAACTTGATACAAAAAGTAATCCAAAGGTCAGTGACCTTTTGGACTTCTATCCTCCACGAATCTTTTGCTTATAATGAGTTCATTAACCTGTTTTTCCACCCAGCAACCACCTTGCTGACAGGAAATCCTCCTCCTAGGATTAGTGATGAAATTAAAAGGATCCTTTAACTATCAAAAAAGTACAGGGTAGGTGACTGGTACTTGTACCAGAATCATACAGAGATCAAGATATGTGGTTGTGAGCTTCCCCCATTCAAGCTACCAAGATATGTTCTAATGAGACTGTTTGCTTTGGAATATTATAGACAAATGATCAACTCAGATCAGGTTCATTTTACCAAGGCCAGGAAGAAAACACAACTGAGAATCAAGGATCACCTAGGCCCATTTGTCTGCAACAATAGAGAAGCAGGAAAAGCAGCAGAAAAAATCCTAGAATACCACATGAGATTAAGCAAAAGCTTTGGTTAGACTCCATATGACCCCCATAGTTTCAACTATGATAGGCGAATGAAAAATAGACTATCACCATATTTTCATCACAGAATCCCAGAAATTGAGAAATATGTTAACATGGATGAATGGAGGGAAGGGACTCTTGTAGAAATGGATAGTGATCAGGTCAATGTAGAAAATGTAATGAAAGATCTAGAAAAGACACTTGACCTGGATTCTTGTGAACAGGTGCCATTTGAGACTTCTCACAAGCCAACATCAGAGACTAGTGCCTCAACAACTGATACCTCTCAAAGGCACTCATAGGAGACTAGTGCACCACTTGTAGAACCATCACAAGGAAGAGAACAAGAAACCAGCACTCCAGTATCAGGGCAGTCGAGCATGTCAAAGTAGCCTGAAACTTCTCAAGAGCAGGCTCAAACACAGTTCCATCCAACTCAGACTAATATGGGAGATCCACCAATTTTACAAACTCCTCTGAATGAGGAAAAGAGCTTAAAGAGAGACAGGAAAGTAGCTACCCCCGCCATTGGTCCTTCAGATCAACCTGGTGCTAAGAGGCATAGGCTAAATCTCCATTTAGAAGAGGAATTCTTTGAAGAAACTACAAAGAGTCGGATGAAAGAAGGTGCAGACAGTCAACATACTTTCCTAGTAGGTGGGACACCTTCTAGCTCACAAAGACAGGAGCTGGAAAGACAACAAAGTGCTGAAGTATCATCTTTTAGGCCTTCAGCTAATAAATCCCTAGACATTAAAGATAAATTCAAATAAATAAAGGCTAGAAATGAACCATTAAGGGTCCAAGTCTACAATCAGTATTTGAAAATGGCTCCTACCAATCAGAATAGGTTGATGTCAGAATATGAAATCATGGAAGACAAAATGCAGATGAGCTATTTTAAGCCCAAAGTACAACAGCCTCAATCAATTGCAGACTACCTCAAAACTGATTTTGAGGTCATGGCCAAGGACATTCACCCCCTAGATCAAATTGAATTACATAAGAAGATAGGGGAAATGGTATATTCAACTTTGACAAGCAAGGCCATGATGGCGCACAGAATGAAAAATTCATTGAATAATACCACTGCTCAATTGCAGCTAGAAAAAGCCTCCTCATGGGCTAAGGACAGCATAATCAAATCACTGGAGGAGTTGGTTATTGGATTGGGTCATAACCCAAAAGATGTAAAAGTTGTAGAGGCCTTGATAAAGAAGAAACATGAAGACATAGCTACCTTGAAAAAGCAGTTAAGATTGCCTCCACTAAGACATCCACAAACTGTCGAATTTATTCAAAATAAGTCTGAAGAAGAGCTTACGGACTTAATCCTCAAGCTAAATAAACAGTTGAAGGAGACTGAGCAGAAATTAGAAAAATCACTAAAGAGAAGGCAGAGTGAGTCGACCTCTCAGACTCAAAATGTGATACCAGTGGTCTCCACGACAGTCCCATTCACGCTTGCAATAGCTCTTGCACCAAATGACCCTTTGGCCACAACAGAGACAATTATACGTACAAGCACATGTACAACACAGGCATGAACTTCAAGTCTAAGTACTGAGGAGTTAATCAAGTCTATGGAGGAGATGAAACTCCAAGTCTCTGAATTACAAAAGGTAAAGGAGAAATTTGTCACTTTAGAGAAGAAGTATGATGTTTTAAAGATTAATTTTGTTGAGGAAGTGAGGAAGAATAAAGACTTGGCTCAGCAGGTAAAAACATTGGAAAAGGATCTCATTTTTGAAAAGCCTTTAACAGATATTAGGAAAATTCTATGGACCAACATCACTCAATCAATAAATGATGTTTGGTCATCCATACAAATCATTATTGAACAGATTGACCTGGTGAAAGTGTCTCTTCAAGAGATTCAAAAAACAATAGAAAAGCTAGGAGGGAAGCCCGAAGAAGCTATCAAGCTAATAAAATTTTTGAATAGCATAAATAAGTACTAGCTAGAAGATTTGAATATTGAGGATAGAACTGGGACTATCCTATAAATCAAGAAGGTATTGACCAAAAGGTCTCTGATGCAGAACTTAGAAAGAAAATGTCAGAACATGCAGGAGAACATTGATGAATTTATGGAAAAGTTTGGCATTTTCCAGAGCAAGGGACTTCCCAGTCCTCTAGTGATTAATGATAAATTGATGATGCATGAGGATTCTATTGAAAACTTGGGTCAGTATGCAAATAACCAGGCCAGCTCATTAGCTAGTGCATCTGCACCCAAGGCACTCTCTACAGGCAGAGTTCTCTATGACAGTCTAGAGAACCTGTTTTATGTTGAGCATGAATTAAAACATTTGTTTCCAATACAGCCCAATTTTGTTAAATACATTGAGACTGATGAAATCTTCAAGAAGCTTCAAAGTACCAAGATACCAAGGGAAGATTGGTGGATAGATATGACAAAAATTTTATGATTTACCTTGATTAAAAGGTAAACTTTTAGTATTTACCATAGTCAATTTTGGTAAAAGAAGGTGAACAAGGATAAAGCAGGTAAAGAGTATCAAAACAGGTCAAAGAGTATCAGTAAGAAGATGAAAAATAGACAACCAACACAGAATTATGGGCAAGACAACAAGATGCTCAAACATAGGGCCTGTCTCCAGCTCATTCACAAAAATAGGGATAGCAAGCCGTCAGTTCACTTTAGCTTCTATCTTCGAGACTATCTATCTCTACTTTTATGTAACATATAGTTAGTCTTCCTAGAGTATATCTCTCTTAGTTATGAGATATTTTATTGTGAATTTTTGTATAAGTACTTCATCATTCGAAGTACTTAGGGTGGATTCTTAGACATTTCTATAGACTTATTATTTTGGAATAAAAGTGTTGTTGAACAACTCTTGTATGGCTGGTTGGATGAAGAAATAAAGAAAATGACTTTTTACAAGATTCATGTGTCAAGCGTTGGACAAATAAGTATTCTATATCTTATGTGTTGTTATTTTTTGGTTTAATATTTCACACGTGTTTCATCTCTGAATAATAAACAAAAAAGTATATTTCAAAAAGTGCTTCATTGCAATCTGTCTTTAAAATCATTTTTATTCTGAATGTTTTCTTCTAAGCTATCATAGGCAGGGAATTCTTAATTGCTCCTTGCTTCTTAGTTTATCATTGTGGTCATTTAATAAGAAATTCTTAATTGTTTTTTGTTAGTGATCACTCATTTTCCCTCATATTGAAATTTGTTGAAGGATTTTTAACTGTCCTTCTTCCATTTCAAAACCATTTCATCCCTTTGAGCTATCACTAGTATCTCGTTTAGCTATCTTGCCCTGTGAGGCCCTCCTTTGTTCAAACAACCTGATCCAGTTAAGCCATCCTCAGTTGACTCCATAGCCCAATGGCTTGAGATACTCTGTTCTATCCATTTGCTCTTGAATTCCACCACCAAACACAATCAAAACTCTCAAGCTTTCATGACTAGCCTAATATCTCATAAAACAAATCTAAATCTAAAAGAGAGAGCCCTCTCTGAGTACAGATTGGCTAGATTATATACTTAAAAGTTGGTTTGTGGTTACCTCGAACCCCTTTCCTTCTTCTAAAAACTTCAAGGAAAATTTGAGTAATAACAAGGATAACAATGCAGATCAGGGAGTATGAAATGGAGCAAATAATTCTCAATCTAGGATTAGAAGCAAATGTGCTACCAAAATACTAGGACTGGATCAATCCTACAACATATGGACGAATTAAGTGGGATAAAGATAGCTCCTGTAGCTAAGATTTTGACGAAGAGGTTGAGTATTGGCAAAACTGATTACATGAAGTCTCTTCGTTGTGCTGCAACATGTTGACCAAATCGCTTCGATGCATACCCACGGAGGTAAGAAATATTCCTCATTATGATGGGTTAGATGATGTTATTGTTTTTCTATCTAAGTTTGAAATGAAGGTGCCAGAAGAGTGTTAGTTCTAGGCATTAGATATGGCACTGCATGCTATGCCTACCCATTGGTGAGGTACACAGAAGGATAGCTTTGCTGATTGGGAAGAATACAGGCAAATGATGAAACTGAGGTTTGGGTATGCCAATACCCATATGGTGGAGAAATATACTGGAAAAGACAATCTGCATGAACATATGGCACGATGGACTAAATCTTGGGGAGAGGAACCTCAGACTGAATGGGTGCACATCTTTTGTCATACATTGGAAACCATTATGATGAATTGGTACCTGGAAACAGATCTACAGCATGGAATAATTGAATAGGATATCCTCAGGGAGAGTTTCTTAGTAGCCTTCAACATTGATAATGGCTTTAAATGTATTGATGAAGCACTCCAAGAAATTGAGGCTATGATCTTTAGAATGCCTGAGGACCTAGGAGAATGGATTAACCTAGATTGGAATACATAGTTGTGCGATGCGCTCAAATGCTATAACATGACTGCAGAAGAAGAAGAAGATGATCCTAGAAATATCAACATTCTGGAGTCTGAGGGATAGCGCGAAGTTGAAGGACCCAAAGCGGAAATCCCTAACATTATGGAACCTTTGAAGACTAGACAGGTCAACATTGGAATAGATGTGCAGCCAAAGTTTTCTAAAATAGATGACTATTGGGATGAGGATACAATTGATAAGGTTGTGGAATTGCTGCATGAATACCAAGACTTGTTTCCCACCAAGTTCTCAGATCTGAAGGGGATAGTAGGGGATCGAGGCATAATGAAGATTACTTTGAAGCCCAAAATGAAGCCTGTAAAATATAAACCCTCTCATTTGAATCCCAAATATAAGGAAAGGCTGCACAAGGAGTTGGACAAGATGCTCGACTCGTGGATCATTAAGCCAGTGGAGGAATCAGAATGGGTATGCCCTATGGTGATTTAGGAGAAAAAGCAATAGGATGAAATCTGGATATGTGTAGACCTAACGAAGCTGAAGGATCCATGCGTTCATGACCCTTTTTCAACACCATTTATAGATGCAGTCTTAGAGAATGTTGGAGGGCAGGAAGCCTATTCTTTCACTGGGGGATTCTTGGGGTACCATGAGATCAAGATCGCGTCAGAGTATCGTAGCAAGACCACCTTTTGCGACATAATGGGGATGTTTTCAATATACGGTAATGCCACTTGGATTGAAGAATGCACCTACAATCTTCTCACGGGTAGTAATTGGAGCTTTTAAGGAATTCATCCACAAATTCTTAGAAGTCTACTTTGATGATTTGACTATATTTGGGTTGGTAAAGTGCCATGTTGCAAGTCTATGCCTTATGTTGGATACCTGTCATAGACATCAGATCACCCTGAATTTGAAAAAATGTATCTTGTGTGTTCCTTATGGGATATTGCTAGGTCATGTGGTTTGCAAACAAGGATTTATGGTAGACCCTTCCAAGATAGTTGTTATTGTCAATTTGGAGGCCCTGGAGAATGTAAAATAGCTCACGTGACATTGGGCCATATAGGTATTATAGAAAGTTTATCAAGGCATATGTGAAAATCACTGCGCTAATGGAGACAGTTAAAGAAAGACATGAAGTTTTGTTGGAATGAAGAATGTTAGAATAGTTTGGATATTTTGAAGAAACAAATGGTCACTGCACCCATTCTAGTATTCTCGGAATGGAAAAAGGAGTTTCATGTGCACATGGATGCTTCTTGTATAGCGCTCGGTAAAGTGATAACCCAATGAGGTGAAGGTGATATTGATCATCTTGTAGCGTTTGAAAGTAGTAATTTGTGTAAGGTGGAGAAGAACTACTCAACTACAGATCATGAGGGATTGGATATGGTATATGCGCTATAGAAATTCTAACACTATCTATTAGGTGCACACTTCAAGATGTATACAAACCATTCTGCTCTTAAATACCTCGTCAATAAGCCTATGTTGGGGGGAAAGATTTGCAGATGGGCATTTCTCTTTCAAGAATATGACTTATAGGTAATTGTGAAACTGAAACGATTGAATGCAAGTTCTGATCACCTCTCCCAGATTGAGTCTAGGGAAGAGCCTACTAGTTTGGAAGAAGGGTTGCCTGCTGTGCAGCTCTTTGATGTCCGTGTCACAGATGATCAATTTGCTGACATTATCCAATTTTTAACAACTGGCGTACCCCAAAAGTATATTCTACATAGTAGAAGAAGGATTTGGTGGTCCGTGTGACTAATTTTTCTATGATCATTGGACACCTATATAAAATGGATGTGATAAGGTATTGTGTCGGTATGTTCCAGAGTTTGAATGACCAATCGTCCTCACAAAATCACATGGAGAAGAGGTAGGAGGTCATTATGCATGAAGAGCGATCACATAGAAGATCCTACATGCAAGACTTTGGTGGCCAATCGTGCATAAAGATACAAAAGTGTATTGTAGGGCATGCAATGCTTGCCAAAGGATGGGGAGACTATCGCATAGGGATGCATTGTCTTTGAATCCACATATCACATTGTGGGTGTTTGATAAGTTAGCGATTGATTTTTTGGGTCCGATCCAACCACCAGGGAAGAAGACTGGAGTGCGATATATTATTACAACAACTGAATACTTGACAGGATGGGTGGAATCACATCTGATAAAGAACTATATAGCAGCTACTGCTGTGAAGTTTATCTTTGAATATATCATGTCCTAATTTGGTTGTCTTAAGATATTAATGAGCGATAGGGGTATGCATTTATTAAACGAAACGATTTCCACAATGGTTGAAGAATTCTAGGTCTATCATCACAAGAGTACATCCTATCATCCTCAAGCTAATGGTACAGTCAAAGCCTTCAAAAACATTCTAGAGAGTGCTCTCACAAAGGTTTGTAACACGAAGTGAAATGAATGGGATTTACGCATACCAACAGTCTTGTGGGCATATAGAACTACTTGTAAAAATCTGATAGGCCAAACCCCATTCAGATTGGTTTATGGGCAGGAGGCTATGATGCCCATGGAACATATTGTGACAAGTATTCGCGTTGCAGCACTGACCGATATGGTTGATCGTGAGACCATGGAGGAGCCCCTCGCACCGCTGATGGAGTTGGAAGAGGATCAATTTTTAGGAGGATTTCACCAGTAGGTGCAAAAGGAGCGTGTTTGGTGCGGGATCCCCCAAGGGCCATTTTAGGGCTTAGATCCTAGATTTTGGTCCAATTTTTGTAATTCCAATCTAAAGACTCTGCATTTTGTAGGCACAGAGCACGTAGTTATTAAAGAGTCATAGGGCTGTCCACCCTTATTTTGATAATGTAATGTCGATTGTAGAAGATCTACCCACGGTCAGTGGACCATGGGATTGTATAAATAGATCGAAGCTCTAAGTAGTTTGATAATAGAATAAGAAATATATGGAATAAGGATGTATGCAAGATAGCTCTAAAGTGTGAAATCTAGTTTTGGGTTGTAGCGTAGGAAGAGGCTTTGCAGCTAAGTGCACAGAGGCCTAGTAATCCTTAGCTAAGTGAGCGGACCCCTACAGTTGAGTGTGCAGGGTGAGTCGAGTCTGTAATCCTCTGGAAGAATTAATAAAGAGAAGTTTCTATCAATTCTATCATGTTTTATGCGTCTGTTATATTGGGTATGAACTTCACTTCTAATGCTTATATGATGCACGAATGTGTGTAACTGTATTGGTTAAGTGAATGCAATTTAGAATATCTGTTTACACGAAGATAATTAAGATTTGTCACTAATATAAGTAACTTCCTTAGTATAGTTCAGGAAATAGTGTAGTTCATTTCCCTAGCAGCATGAAAGCATCTTAGCCCCTGGGTAGGGCTGCACGAACGCTAATTGTAACACTTCACGAAGGTATTGAAGGTTAGAATAGGGCATGAAGCAACCTGCGCAAAGGTAGTTCTAGTTGGAATAAACCGACATCACATCCATCTCAAGGTTGTGGAAACTTGGTTCCAGCATCCCACCATACTGCTTCGGGTGAGACTTCAGTCCACACTTCGCGGGCTGATGCAAAAAGGGCCAATAGTGTAGGGATTTGTTTGGCTAACTAACTCTGAACCTGGGTCAAGCCTCCATAAGCCAACAAATGGTTCCATTTTTGGGACCAGAATCTACATGAGAGATGTGTGATGTCATATCATTAGAATCCAACTGAGAAAGAAATTGACGGCTAGTTGGCCAGAGGAATTTACGAGTTCGCAGCACAGGAGAATAATGTAATGTCCTTTAATAATAAATAATAAATAATAAAAATAATAAAATAAAAAAATAATAAATAATAAAATAATAATAAAAATATTAAATAATTAAAATAATCTAAATTAATAAATAATAATAATAAATTAATAAATTAATTACATGCTTTAAACAAATATAAGAAATAAAACAAGAAAGCAGTAAGTTACATGTTGACACATGGAGTGTGTGCATGTGCTTCCCCTTCTAATGTTTGTTCTATTTAATAGATGGTGAGGAAGATGAGAGGTATTCCATCATTCCATGATTCCACCATCCATTCTCTTGGGAGAATAGTGTTCTAAGACAAAGGATTCCCTGGCAGTAGTACGTTGATTGAGGGCTCGGGGGTGGCCAGTTGTAGCAAGATTTTGTGCAAATGAGCCTATGGTAGGGTGGAGAGTCGTCCCCAAAACCTTGTTGCAGTTGGAAGACTTCAACTAGCAGTCAACCCGGAAAACACAGGTAAGTATCTCTACTTATAGTTTTGAAATTTGATGTTAATTAGTTGATAATTGCATGTTGATTATAAATTGCTAGATTAATCTAATTAATTATGTGTTTTTATTTCGGGGTTGTTACATATGGTATATGTAACAACCCAAATAAGCATGTAATTAATTAGATTAATCAAGTAATCAACATGCAATTATCCACTAATTAACATCAAAGTTCAAAACTATGAGTAGAGACACTTACCTATAATTTTAGTTGAAATCTGCTAAATGCAACAAGGTTTTGGGGATGACTCACCACCCAACCGTAGGCTCAGTTGCACAAAATTTTGCTACAATTGGCCACCCCCGAGCCTTCAATCAATGTACTACTGCCAGGGTATCCTTTGTCTCACAACACTATTCTCCCAAGAGAATGGATGGTGGAATCATGGAATCATGGAATGCCTCCCATCTTCTTCACCATCTATTAAATAGAGCAAACATTAGAAAGGGAACCACATGCACACACTCCATGTGCCAACATGCAAATTTACTGCTTTCTTGTTTTATTCTTTTGTTTTTACTTTTTGATGATTTTTACTATTTTTCTATTTTATTCTTACTTATATTTATTTAGAGAATGTAATTAATTTATTATTATTTATTATTTATTTATTTTATTTACTTTATATTATTATTATTTATTATATTTAATTTTATTAATTTATTATTTATTTACTATTATTATTTATTATTTTAATTATTAATTATTTATTATTAAGGGACATTACAATTATTTTGTTATTTATTACTTCATGTAACAGTCCCGGCACCCTCTACTGAACTAGTATAACTAGCAGGCATCGAAAGTTTCACAACACCCAGGAAATCCCAAGGAATTTATGTTCTTTTTCCCACTTTCAGAATTAGGTATAAGCCTTCACTTGCGAAATCAGGGATAAACCTCCTCAGTCTGTATCCTAGTCTAAGGCTGGCCCCAAGGCTCGTGCCTGACTCAGACCTCATCTTCCCAAAGGCGGGCATCCAGTACAATGCTCAATGTCACCAGGCATCTCGCAAGGTTGGCCCACTCCCTCCACAACTCACTAAGGCACACAACCCCAGGCATCTAAGTCCTTACACCCCTACCAGACTTTGACATCCCAATACAATACTAGGCACCTAGCCTAGAACATCAGGCACTTGGCCTCCTCAAGATGGTCCCATAGCCCTTCAAGAGCTATCCATCAAGAGCTACACAAGACAAAGGAACCACTGGAATATGTAGTGTTGATTGAGTATGTCCCCAACCCATATTGTGTTACATATTCTTCCTCGCAGGTATGCACTCCTACGAGATCATCAAATAAACTAGCCCTCTCAGCTGATTTGTGGAGTCCTGTCAATCATCAAACCTCAATATGAAACCAACGCATTAGCTATACCATCATGGTATCATAGAAAATAATCTACATGCCAAGTCTTGCATGTCATCATGAGAACATTCATCATTGTTAATCGCAAAATAACGAACTTCATGCTCATGCATGTCATAATTTTGTATGCAATTACCATATGATTCACACCACATCTCAACATATGAACATCAAAGATACCATCATAAAATACCCTCATAGGTTATAACATCAACTTATTTTCATTAAGGATATATCATTACATCACATAATAAATGAACCACATGTCAATTTACAGCATATCATAACATCGTGATCCCTATGCATATCATATCCATCATGAGCATTTAACATCATTATCATAACAAATAAATAAATAAGCACCACATATACATCATTAACCTCTCATGAGAACTATATCCATTTATCACATACCATTCATGAAACATTAATATGATAACCATATCAATACTTATCATATACAGAACAATAATACACTATAAGCATTCTTATCATGGTTCATCCAAAAATAATTTCATTTTTTTGTATAAACAATGAATACCAACTTTGAAATAAGATTATTCAGCATTCCTCTAGGATATAAGTTATCTCACCAATACTATTAGTGTCAAGTTTTCGTCAAGATACCAATTACTTTTCAATAATCATTTACACTTCTTCCAACTAGGAAGTTGTCTATTTACAGTGTAGATATACTCATTTAAGTACATATTTAAATTTCAAATGGGCCTCATTATCTTGAGACTTAATGTATCATCATGTAATCTTCCTTCCCAAAGTAATTTTAGTGAAACTCATTGTTAAGATATTATTGTCCTTAAATCATCGATCTCAAAATTAAAATCCCTTTGGTACCCTTTGGCTTATCGATTCCAAAACTGCTATATGCAATTTCACATAAACATTTACTCATCTTGATTTAATTTTATATTATGCTAATTCACTTGTCTGTAGGCTTGTTGATCCATGGTGATTTATACATCATCACTATGTCCTTTACTAATCATGTTGCTTGGTTCAATCATCAATATCATTAAGAGAACTTTCTTCTTGACAGAAACATCCCTTCACTTCCTCCTACCATATATTCATAGATACAATTTATTTTTCCCTTAGTCTCAATTATCTAATATCCCATATTTACTAGCTTCAACAATGGAAACTTCCTCAATTTTTAAAAACATGTTACACTTGAAATGTTGCTACTATTCTTCCATTAAAATAACTTATCTTCCTTCAATTGCTCATTTTTATTATGGATTCTCTTCTTTAATCTAATGTTATCATACCCTTTAGGGCCATTGAAATGATCTTCTTTATTATTCAACTTTATTAGTTGATTTTCAATGTTTCCTTCCTTTATTAAGGTTGTTTTCTATTTATAAACAGATGCAAAATCATAATAATATTATTCTTCATTCAAACAAAAATGCAGACATGATTTAAATTGCTAAACCACTTTCATAATTTGTTTAAAGACACAAAATATACATTATAATTGTAAAGATCATCAAGCATCTCATAAAAAAAAAAAAAATGAAACAATATCATAGATTACATAGAAGTAGACTGCTCATTTAACGCCATGAATAAAATCCATGAACTTCTTAAGATCAAATAATTCACAATATTCTTTGTTGAAATGTGTTAATAACTTGATTTGTGTTTGCAAAGCTGAGGTCTTTACTAACTAGAAAAGCATGCCCTTAGAGACAACCAAAGTACACTAAGTAAATTAGCAACCTGCCTAATAAGTCTAATTACGCATGTAAAGGCAAACGAGGGCAGATAAGAGGGTGGTAGAGAAGAAGTGTCACAACAAAGGTAAGAAATCAGTAAGAAGAGGCAACCTATTTTAGAACATAATGGAAGAGTTTGGTATAATCATAACTTGGTACTCTAAAGGTATCACTATAATGTCTATCTAAGGATGATGCACATAAAGAAGAAAATATTGGCAATCAACTAATGAAGTTGAAAAATCATGGTAATAATGAAGGTCATAGAATGATTGGAAAAGATAAGTTGTGTGCATAACAACATCTATAACAATGGGAGCGCCACATTGTAAAGTTTTCCATAGGTGATTAATTATATGAATGAATTATGGATAACAAGATGAAGGATCAGGCAATTTTATTATGTTGATGTCTTAAAACGGGAAATGATAAGCAAATTACATTTGGTAGCCATCATAGTGAATTTATTTATCAGATATTACCCAAGTTGGAAAATAGTTACAACATTTCCAAAGTATATTAGTGCTATGTTTTTAAGAGAGGAGAAATTAAAGTCAACTTAATAAAATAGAATTAAGTGAAGAAACTTCCATTTTTGAAGCTAGTAGACAAGGAATAGTAGGAAATTAAGACTAGGAAAATAAAAATATATCTATGAATATCTGGTAGGAGGAAATGAAGGGATGTTCTATCAAGAAGAAAGTTCTTTTAAGGGTATTGATGAGCGGAGTGAGAAACATGATTGCTAATGGTCATAATGATGATCTACATATTTTAGAAATGTGAAGATATGAAGTTGAGAATTTCCATGATGACCAAGTCATGATAAACGAGGAAGATGTTTAAAATAATAGTGAAGGAATGTTGCTAGAAATTTTATAAGGATACCTTGAGAAGGATTGTGTACATAGTGACAAAAGAAGTGAAAGTCAATTAATAGAGGTTGTACTTGACTGATTTGCACTCATTGTTTCATGAGTAGGACTTCCCATAACATTAAAAGAGGTTATTTCCACATAACACCTCACATTTAAATTTTTCATGGACAATGATGATAGTAGTGTTTCCAAATGTTTCAAAATCTAAGATGATGATACTATTTAATGAGAAAGAGTCTTTTGTCGAACTTGATGAAGGGTGAATTTATGATAAGGCAATCAAGTGGTATTAAGATAGGAACTTGATGAGATGAGAAAATATTTTTGTGGATTAAAGTGATAATTGTTAAGTGATGTAGGTATAAGTCAACATGTATCAACAAACCCTCATACAAGTAAATTAAGCATGATATAAAATTAAATCATGATAGCGGTATTGGAATCAGTAAGCCAAAGGGTAAACGGATGTGAAACCAAGGGATTTTAATTTTGAGATAGAAGATTTAAATAATGATTGTATAATGAGAGATTAAGATTCAAGATGATGAGGCTCATGTGAAAATTAACGATGTACTTAGATGATTATACCTATGGTGTAAATGGTCGAATTCCTAGTTTAAAGAAGTAGAAATGACTATTGAAAAGGAATTGGTATCTTGATGAAATGATAACACTAGTAACCCTAATGAGATATCATAGATCCTAGATGGATGTTGAATAATATTGGTTCATAGTTGAATGTATGTAAAGTAAATGAATGCTTATATAATATTATTCTATATTTGATAAATATTGAGATGTTTCTCATATTGATGATATGATGGTATAAGGGTAATCATGCACATGTGCTTCATATTTTATAATTCATAAAATAGTGATGAACAATCATAAGGATCATGATGACATGCAAGACTTGGCATGTGGATTATTTTCTATGATACTATGATGGTATGGCTAATGCATTGGTTGCATGTTGAGGTGTGATGATTCACAGGACTCCACAAATGGGCCAAGAGGGCCAGTTTATTTGATGATCTCGTACGATCCCATACGCACGAAGGAGAATAAGTAACACCATATGGGCTGGGGACAAACTCAATCAACAATACATATGCCAGTGGTTCCTTTGTCTTGTGTAGCTCTTGATGGATAGCTCTTGTAGGGCTATGGGACCATCTTGAGGAGGCCAAGTGCCTGATGTTCTAGGCTAGGTGCCTGGTACTGTATTGAGATGTCGAAGTTTGATGGGGGTGTAAGGACTTCGATGCTTGGGGTTGTGCGCCTTAGTGAGTTGTGGAGGGAGTGGGCCAACCTTGCAAGATGCCTAGTGAAATTCAGCACTATACCGGATGCCTGGCTTAGGGCAGATGAGGTCTAAGTGAGGCGTGAGCCTTGGGGCCAGCCTTGGACTAGGATACAAACTGAGAAGGCTTATGCCTGATTCCGAAAGTGGAATGCTTATGCCTAATTTCGAAAGTGGGAAAAAGAACAGAGATTCCTTGGGATTTCCGGAGTCTTGTGAAACTTTCGATGACTGCTGGTTATACTAGTTCAACAGAGGGTGTCGGGACTATTACATGACGTAATAAATAACAAAATAAATGTAATGTCCCTTAATAATACTTAATAACTAATAAAAATAATAAATAATTCAACTTAACTTCGGGAAAAAGTTCCTTAAAGTGGGAGAGTATGTAATGTCCCTTAATAATAAATAAAATTAATAATAATAAATTAATTACACAAATAAAAGAAATAAAACAAGAAAAATAGTAAAAATCAGTAAAACTATCAAAAGGTAAAAACAAAAGAATATAACAAAAAAGCAGTAAGTTGCATGTTGACACGTGGAGTATAACCAGCAGGCATCGAAAGTTTCACAACACCCAAGAAATCCCAAGGAATCTTTGTCGTTTTTCTATGAACCCTGGTTTTAATTTTGGTTGATGGAAATGTACTTCAAAATATTTGTCTGACTCACCTCTCATTGATTCCTCAGTTTTGGGAAATTATGAATAAGGTTCCTTCTTGTATTGAACCACCTTACTTTAATTTTATCAATATCTGCTAAAAGTTTAGAGTGAAGGCAAAAGTTCTCAGAACTTAAACGAGTTTTTGCATATTCTCCTAGAATAACTTATATATATTATAATGGTATTCCAAAAATTGAAAGGTTAGGAGACTTTAGGCACTCTTGAAAAATAATGGTTGTGCTATAATAGTAAACATGGGAAACTAAAAGAAACCTGTCAGGGAATGTTTGCATAGACTGGTCATTGGATTTCTTAGCTGAGTAAGTTGTGCTATATGAATAAAGACATGATACAAGAAAGTATTTTCAATAGAAATTAGATCAGTCAACAAGTGACAAGTCATTAATTTTCTTACTTGATTATTTGTACTTAGTTGCGCCTTAAGAAGTTCAAGTTCTGAATTCGGCTGAGCCACCTAATTATCTCTTCTGCCTTCTTGTGAGGTTAAATTGCTATTTGCAGACATCAAGTGACAATGATTCTTGTTTAAAGATAAGAATAACTCCCCTTCTCTGTCTTTTGTTGGCACTAAAGTTTCCTCCACGTGTTCAAAAAATTGGACATTAATAAACATGGTTATAATTCTGAAGAACACAGACCTCTAAACAATTTGTTTTCAACCCTGGCCAAACTCTGCCTTTCTCCATAGTAGGTCCTCTTGCTTCTTCTATTTCTTGAATGGCCTCATTGATCTTCTTTCATTTTCTATGGATTTCAGTCTGCTTTTAAAATCTTCAAGAATATTCACGGTGGATCTGTTAAAAGAAATAATTTGGGGAATTGTTCCTATTGAAAATCATAAAGAAAACTTTAATCAAAGATATTTAATAAAAATATTTCATATGCTTAATATGCTAAGTTCAAGATGAATGTGCAAAGTATCCTTGTTGAGTTATGTAGAGTTACATAATAGAGCAGGATTGGATTAGATTTCAATCAATGAGGGTTGGATTGGCATTGACTAGGCTAACATAAACGACAAGACTATGGAGTCCTCAAGCTTTATAAAATATTATGAATTGTGAAATAGCTTGAGCTTGAGAATGCTTGATTGATTGTCGATGCATGAAATCACCAATAAAAACATTCAAGATGAACGAACGAGTGCATGTCAATGGAAAAAATAGATCGTTGATCTACAAGTGTTGTAGCACATGTTTTATCTGTTTTTTATTATTAACAGCTGATGTGTGATGAAATTGTGCATCTAGAAAAGATGCAAACAAACCTTAAGAACATGACATTAATGACCACTTATTGAAAAATGGAATTTTGGCAGTGGAGGTTCCTTTTTCCATTGAAAAGTCCTAAGGGCAATGACAATAGAATACTTGTCAAGGAAAGCTAGAGAAGAAACCAGGTCTGGACACCTTCAGAAATCATTAGTTGAATATAATTCGTGATGGCAATCATGTGAATAAGCCATGCTACAACAATTTGACTTTAAGAAATTGGAGAAAAAAAAATCCTTGAGCAGACTTTATACCTTTTTTATTATATTTTTATTTTAATGCATATATTGCATAAATACCCAAGAGGGGTATGGTTAAGGCACTAAACTACCAGCACATAAGATTGGGTAAAGAACTTAGAAATCTATAGACTATGCATATGTGAGCTCTCATGATGGACAGTAGACTGAATAATAGAGTAATACACTCATAGGTCAAAGAAATTTATGTTTGATGATGCATTGAGGTATGCATGGATATGTGGGATGCACAAAGTGAATGCAAGGTTGCATTATATGCTTGAGATTATGGGCATTGGCCCAAGAGCTTCTAGATTTGAAGACAATGATTTCATCACTTAGTGATAAGGGTTATAAAGGGCATTGTTATCATTCAAATTATACGTTAATAAGATAAAAGCTCCAACGCACATTGTATAATCTGATAAAAGCTCCAACCCACACTGTATCATCATTTTCAACCGTAGTCAATCTCGCGGCAATGGGAAAAGTAAAACTATGACCCATGGTTGATGCCCAAGGAAGAAAATTCAACAAATGATAAATTTGAAAAAATAAATATTGCTTGCATTTTATACGAAAAGGGGGCCCCCACCATGGGCATAGAATTGATAACTACCACTAATATCATCATATATAAGAAGAAGAAGAAAAATAGTTATAGGCACGACCATAACATTTTTAAGAAATTTACTGCATAACATAAATAATTACTGAGAGGAATAAATATAAAAATAACCAGCAACAACCATAATCACATAAACAGACATGTTTATCTAGGAAAACCCCAAATCAGGGGAAAAACCGAACCATAATGAAATTTCATTATCCTTGGCCAAAACCTGGGCCAATCTGACCAAGTGAGCCTTCACTGCTCACCTCTAGGTCATGCATTACAATGAAGTCCTTCCAGCCTTTTATAAGCTCCATTACATATAATACCATGGGCAGAATACTATGGGTGCACATTACCATGTGCCCCAAAACCATCACTGTTTAACTTGGTCAACTTTGACTCTATCCTGAGTCAAGTTTACCTAACAATTCCCCCCTTAAACTTAACTTGGGGTTCATTGACTAACTCCAACCAAACCTACTAAGTGAGACAATCCTGCTCACTCTAGCTCTTACCCCGCTCAGAGTTTTTACCCAGGGTATTGTTAACTCGACATCCCCCCTATCACCTAGGTCTAACCCAGAATTTACTAGTGATCACCGAGGGGTATACATGCCTTACCAGGTCTTACAGTAATATGCCCATTTACATGCAACAATTTTGACTTCATTAATTTTATTTTATTTATTGCTGCTGCAATTCTGATCCATCCTCTCTCAATTTGATTTTCTCAAAAGCTTCTATCAAACCGCTCCAAACGTGAGTGCGATGAGAACCTTGTTCCAGCACCGGTGGCCTCACGTAGTAGAAAACAAACAATGTTCAAAGCCGCATGAACAATTTTCTTCTACTTACCTGCATGCAGCCCACGTCTACTCCATCTTTCAACTTGGCATAGAACACATAGGCAATATCCCTTATCAATTCCCTATGAAAAAAGCTCCGAACAAAATCAGCCTTGAATTTTAATATTACCAAAGGTATCTCTCAACCTTCTTTAAATAGTTGCATGAGCCCCGAACAATTCATCAGCATGTTCCAAACTGGTAAATATCACAAATACATTGTGATCTCTAGCAGTTACGACACTATCTTCCGCACATTCTTCTCAAGGTTCTTCCACGTACGATTGTTCCACAATTATTTTATAGACCTAGATCTAGAAAAAGGCTTCATTGATCTCATCAGGCACTATAAACCCCTGGCATCAAAGAATCCCTTTGAAGCCAATATTTGGCTCTGATACCAGTTGTTAAGAAATTTACTGCATAACATAAATAATTACTAAGAGGAATAAATATAAAAATAACCAGCAACAACCATAATCACATAAACACACATGTTTATTTGGAAAAACCCCAAATCCAGGGAAAAACCCAACCATAATGAAATTTCATTATCCTTGGCCAAAACTCAGGCCAATCTGACCAAGTGAGCCTTCACTACTCACCTCCAAGTCTTGCATTACAATGAAGTCCTTCTAGCCTTTTATAAGCTCCATTACATATAATACCACGGGCATAATACTATGGGTGCACAATACCATGTGCCCCAAAACCATCACTGTTTAACTTCGTCAACTTTGACTCTATCCTCAGTCAAGTTTACCTAACAATTCCCCCCTTAAACTTGTCTTGGGGTTCCTTGACTAACTCAATCCAAACCTACTAAGTGAGACAATCCCGCTCACTCTAGCTCTTACCCCCCTCAGAGTTTTTACCTAGGGTATTGTTAACCTGACATCCCCCCTATCACCTAGGTCTAACCCAGACTTTACCAGTGATCACCGAGGGGTACACATGCCTTGCCAAGTCTTACAGTAGTATGTCCATTTACATGCAATAATTTTGACTTTATTAAATTTTATTTTGTTTATTGCTGCTACGATTCTGATCCATCCTCTCTCAATTTGATTTGCTCAAAAGCTTCTATCAAACCACTCCAACTGTGAGCACGACGAGAACCTTGTAGATTCCAGCACCGGTAGCCTCACGTAGCAGAAAATGAATAATGTTCGAAGCCTCATGAATAATTTTCTTCTTCTGAGCTGCATGCAGCCCACGCCTACTCCATCTTTCAACATGGCATAGAACACATAGGAAATATCCCTTATCAATTCCCTACGAAAAAAGCTCCAAACAAAATCAGCCTTCAATTTTAATATTACCAAAGGTATCTCTCAACCTTCTTTAAATAGCCGCATGAACCCCAAACAATTCGTCAGCATGTTCCAAACCGGTAAATATTGCAAATGCACTGTGATCCATGGCAGTTACGGCACTATCTTCCGCACATTCTCCTCGAGGTTCTTCTTTATACGACTGTTCCACGATTATTTTCTAGACCCAGATCTAGAAAAAGGCTACTTTGATCTCATCAGGCACTATAAACCCTTGGCATCAAGGAATCCCTTTGAAGCAAATATCTGGCTTTGATACCAGTTGTTAAGAAATTTACTGCATAACATAAATAATTACTGAGAGGAATAAATATAAAAATAACTAGCAACAACCATAATCACATAAACATACATGTTTATCTCGGAAACCCCAAATCCGGGGAAAAACCCAACCATAATGAAATTTCATTATCCTTGGCCAAAACCCAGGCCAATCCGACCAAGTGAGCCTTCATCGCTCACCTCCAGGTCTTGCATTACAATGAAGTCCTTCTAGCCTTTTATAAGCTCCTTATATAGTATACCACAGGCAGAATACTATGGGTGCACAACACCATGTACCCCAAAACCATCACTGTTTAACTTGGTCAACTTTGACTCTATCCTGAGTCAAGTTTACCTAACAAACATAAAGTTGACATTAAGGCTACACAAGCTAACATATTAGAGAACATTTAATAGAATAGACAGTGCAGCTAATTAGAGTAGAGTGAATCTTCAAAAATTTTACCACTCAATTTATTTCTAATATTAAAAAAAATCAATTGCATTGTATTCTTTATATATAGATTTTCTAACCCTCATTGTATATAGTCGCTTTCCCTTGTATCTTCTGTTTGTTTTTTTGGAAATTTTCAGATCTTACAATTATAAAATTTTATTTATTTATTTAAGATATAAATATTTGAATTCTTCAACCTCATTCTTCACATTTAAAATAATTATTTTGGGTGAGGCGCACAACAACAACTTATAATTAGTCTAAAATGGGAGGATGACAACTCTTTATATGCTCCTTGCAACACATTGATTTTCACAAAGATGATAATAAAATTATGGTAGTATTGATGAGTCCACAAAGCAATCAATATGCATCTTATGTGCTTGATATTGTAAAATTAAAAGCTTGGAATAAACTTGTAAAAGAGACCATTAAATATGAAGTGGCATACATGCAAAACTAGTTTAGTTAATTAAAGAGACAATGGCTATCTGTTGAAGTTGTGAGAAAATAGTGGTGTAAATTTAGGGTTGTTAACAAGGAGCAACAAGCCCTAATGCAAATACATTAAGCATAACATAAGACTTAAATAAGGATGACCGTATGTGTGCCATTTCGATAAGAAAAAATATGTATAGTGATAATGGAATTTTAACTTAATATTGATGATTTAAATGATTATACAACCAGTAATATCTTTACAATGAATTTCACTAAAATTTCCTTCAAGGAATAATACATGATGAGAGATTATGGCTCGAGATGGTGAGGCTCATTTAAAATTTTGTACTTAAAATGAGTATACCTATGGTGTAAGTGGTCAACTTAGTAGTTGGAAAAAGTGGGAATGATTATTGAAAAGTAATTGACAACTTGATGAAAACATGACACTATTAGTATTGGTGAGATAATCTAGATCCTAAAAGGATGTTTAATAATCTTAGTTCATAGTTGGTATTCTATGTTTGTACAAGTAACTGAAATTGAGTTTTCTAATGAATCATGATAAGAATGCTTATATAGTATTATTCTACATTTGATAAGTATTGAGATGTTTCTCATATTGATAATGTTTCATGATATGATGGTATGAGGGTGATCATGCCCATGTGGTTCATATTTATATAGTTGTTGCAATAGTGATGATGTATACTTATGATGATTATGATTTGCATAGGCATTATGACGTTATAACGAGGTATACTGACATATTCATTTACTACGTGATGATAGGTATTTAATGTTGAATAATCATGATGGATATGACATGCATAACACGGCATAGGAATTATGATGCTATAATATGAGATTTATTGACATGTGGTTCATTTATTATGTGAAGTCATGATATGTATTTGATGCAAATATGTTGATGTTATAACTTAAGATGGTATTTCATGAGGTAAAGCATATGATAGTTGCATACAAATTTATGACATGCATGAGCATGTAGTTCATTATTATTCATAATGTTGCAATTAACAATGATGAATGTACTCATGATGACATGCAATATCTAGCATGTGGATTATTTTCTATGATACTATGATGGTATAGCTAATGCATTGGTTTCATATTGAGATGTGGTGATTGACAGGAAATCACAAATGAGCTGAGAGGGTTGGTTTATTTGATGATCTCGTAGGAGCCCATATCTACAAGGGAGAATATGTAACACCATATGGGCTGGGGACAAACTCAATCAACACTACATATTCCAGTGGTTCATTTGTCTTGTGTAGCTCTTGATGAATAGCTCTTGAAGGGCTATGGGACCATCTTGAGGAGGCCAAGTGCCTGATGTTCTAGGCTAGGTTCCTAGTATTATAATGGGATGACGAAGTTTGGTGGGGCTGTAAGGACTTCGATGCCTGGGGTTGTGTTCCTTAGTGAGTTGTGGAGGGAATGGGCCAATCTTGCGAGATTCTGGTGACATTGAGCAATGTACCGGATGCCTGCCTTGGAGCAGATGAGCTCTGAGTCAGGCTCAAGCCTTGGGGCCAGTCTTGGACTAGGATATAGACCGAGGAGGCTTATGCCTGATTCCGAAAGTGGGAAAAAGGATAGAGATTCCTTGGGATTTCCTGGGTGTTGTTAAACTTTTGATGCTACTTGTTATACTAGTTTAGCAGAGGGTGTTAGGACTGTTACATGACATAATAAATAACAAAATCAATGTAATGTCCCTTAATAATAAATAATAAATAATAAAAATAATAAATAATTCATCATAGCTTCAGGACGAAGTTCCTTAAAGTGTGAGAGTATGTAATGTCCCTTGATAATAAATAATATTAAATAATAAATAATAAAAAAAATAAATAATAAATTAATTACACGCTTTAAATAAATATAAGAAATAAAACAAGAAAAATAGTAAAAGTCAGTAAAACTATCAAAAAGTAAAAACAAAGGAATAAAACAAGAAAGCAGTAAGTTGCATGTTGACACATGGAGTGTGTGCATGTGGTTCCTCTTCTAATGTTTGCTATATTTAATAGATGGTGAGGAAAATGAGAGGTATTCCATCATTCCATGATTCCACCATCCATTCTCTTGGGAGAATAGTGTTCTAAGACAAAAGGTTCCCTGGAAATAGTAAGTTGATTGAGGGCTCGAGAGTGGCCAATTGTAGCAAGATTTTGTGCAACTGAGCCTATGGTTGGGTAGAGTGTCATCCCCAAAACCTTGTTGCAATTGGAAGACTTCAACTAGCATTCAGCTCGGAAAACACAGGTAATTATCTCTACTTATAGTTTTGAACTTTGATGTTAATTAGTTGATAATTGCATGTTGATTATAAATTGCTAGATTAATCTAATTAATTATGTGTTGTCATTTCAGGGTTGTTAGAAACAAAAACCCATGACTGTCAAAAGAAGAGTGGCTAGATAGCTACCTGTATACAGAGATCCATGAAATCATTTTTGCGTCCTTCCCTACTGAGTTATACGAGTGGATCGCGAAGCTAGCAGATAGCTAAGGAAGGTGGAAGCTTGATAGTCCTATTATGTGGACCACGGAGCTTAGTGCGAAGGTTTGAGGCATCGGAGGATAAGATCACATGCACCATCGTTCATTAGCTCGATTATATTATAGGAGGATTCATTACTGAGTTCGCAGTTGACACCTCAGTTAGCTATAGTGAGGCAGAGCGACGCTTTCTCAAAGGACCACGAGGTAAGTATGTAAAGTCTTCAAATACATGGATTAAAATATTGTTGTAAAAAAAGTGGGCTATGTAGTTACCTTGATGATTGAGGCTAGCAAAGTGGAAAGGTTTATAGGAACAAAGGAAACAAGGGTCCAGAAAATAGCCCCTTGATTTCACCTCTGTGAGGGGACAAGGAAGAGCTCGCGAAGGTCTCTCCGTGAAGTGTTGTTCAGCTGATAAGACAAAGAATTCTACGAACACCACCTTCACCCACACAACCACCAGTTTCACCACCATCACCTCCATCTTCACCTATACCAACTCAACCACCACTGTGATTCAGCATGGCAAACATAGTGAAGTTGCATGTGTTCAAAAGTTTGGGAAATGAGGATCCAGACCAATTTTCGTTTGTTGTAATTCTTGTATGGGAATCTTAAGGTGTTATAGATGACCATATAAATAAAGCGATGCTGGTTAGTGCCCTTCAGGATTGCGCATTGACCTAGTATATTATGCACTCCAACGATAACCCAAATGCGAGAGTTAAGGATATCCAAACAACACTAAATAGAGAATTTAGCAGGCCTAAATCTGAAGTGCAATCGATTGTGGGATTTAAAGAGATCATGGTGCTACTAGGTGAGACTCCTTGGGAACTATATTAGAGGCTAAAATGTCTGATTCACAAAGCCAATATGAATCTGACAGATGGTCAACATCACGAGTGGTTTGTAGCTTTGCTACTACCACATTTAAGGAGTGCGCTATTGTAGCAGAAGATAACAACTTAGGTATAGGCCTTAGAGATTTAGATGAGGCTACATGAGACACCGATGTAGGATCCTAACCTAAAAGTTCAGTAAATCCATGCACAATTGAAGAATCTGTGCCTTAAGATGTAGAGTTTGAAACAGGACAAGACAGTTCGACTAGAAGTGCGCGAAGAAGTGTGGTGTGTAAAATGCAAGAGTTAGGGTCATGACAAAGACCGCTACCTAGTCTTTACAAATTACCTCATAGGAGGACGACCAATGCCTCTAAGGCTGGAAGTTCAAGCATGACCTAGAGTGACACCTGCTTTGTGGTGCACTATCTGTCAAATAGCTAGAAAACATGCCACAGACAATTGTCAATTGTCACTTGTGAGTGGGACATGAAGAGCGTAATTGCAGAAGCTATGAATTGATGATGGATAGAACTCCCACCTACAGGGTTCAAGTCAAAACACAGCCCCTTGACTGAAATGCAGGAATGATGTGGACAGGATTTAAGGGGTGCGAACAAGGCTGAGGTGGAGGAGGACCTGGTAGAGGTCAAGGACATTTGATTTGCTACAATTTCAGAGGGTCAGGACACTATGCCCGTGATTGCATGATTCCAATGTGCCCATCATGGATATATTGCACGTTGTTTGATCATGAGATGGAAGATTATCCTACGATGATAGCTTGGATACATGACAAAGGAGCACTACCACCTCCCCTGACTTAGAACCTACAAATGATGAGGTTTGAGTCACACAAGGAAGATCTAAATGTAAACATTGTGCTTCGAAGTGGAATCGCGATGGAAGATGACAAATGGAAGCAACCAGAACACAGTACTTGGGTTCACAAAGCCCCAATGAAAGAGGTCAAGTTTGATTTGGAGCACACTTGGGAAACCTTCATGGAAGCTAAGAAGAGCTTCATTGATTCCTTCACTTCAAGAAGCAATGATAAGCCAAAGCCGGAGATGGACCCATCCATGCTCACAAATTTCCTAGAATCATGTATGAAGTTACTGCGCGACAGTAAGGCTATGAAAGGGTTACATGATCTCATCAATAGATGTGGAAGGACCATACTAGGAGAATCATGTGTAGTCCAAAAGATCAAAAAGTGTAAGACAAGGACAGGCCGTGAATTGAGACTCACCACACAGATCAGAGAATATGAGATGGATTAAGTCATCTTGGATTTGGGATCAGATGTGAATTTTCTACCAAAATAGACATGGGAACGAATCTGGAGACCGCATTGCAATGGTTTCCAATTCAGCTGAGAATGGTGAACTAGCAGAAAGTAGTACCCATGGGGCAATTACAGGGAATAACTATGGATATTTAGTGAGTGAGAACACTAGTGGATTTTGAAGTAATAAATATTGTTGATGACAACAATCCCTACATCGTGCTCTTGGTAATTGACTAGGCCACTAATATGAACAGGGTAATTGATTTGAAGAAGCACAAAATGTCTTTGAGAAGAAGTCATTGCACATAATTATACCCCTAGAACCTGTTGAAGGATTGCGCTACACAGAATGGTCCGCGACTATGAAAGTGATGATGATCTAGAATGTATCTATAAGATAACAGCACGACACCAAGACTAGGTAAATCCCACCGCAGATGGACGGATTACATGGGAGTGCGAGAGCTCCTGCACTTTGGATTTTGATGAGGAAATAGAACACTAACAAAATTGGTTACACGAGGTAACTATGCTGAATTGCAATATGATGACCAGGTCGTTGCATTGTGTGTCGACAAAACTAAGAGATCAGCCTACTTATGACAGTATGAATGAGATAGATACCATTTTGGATGCATTTGAAAGGGAGGTACCAGAAAAATTATACTTCCAGGCCTTGGACTGGGTACTGTACGCTACACCCGTGAGATGGTGAGGTACGCACAAAGAAATCTTGATGATTGGCGCGAATGTAGGAGAATGATGTGAGTATGATTTGGGAAGCCTAAGATGTGACTAACATACAAACACGGTGGACAGGGTGATCTATGCATGCATCTGGCGAAGTGGACACAGGCCTATGGAGAAGAGCCCTAACCTACGGAGAGGCACATGTACTCCATGCTAAAATACATGGACAATAAGCATGTGTTCGGGGGCTAAACTTGCAGATGGCTCTTAATGTTGGCAAGAAATTATGCTGGAAGAGAAACCTTGTAGAAGATTCTACATGTAGAAGTGTTCAACAAAGTACTGGAAACCACATTGACAAAGGTATGTAATGCACAGCAAAGTGATTAGGACCTACGCATACCTACAGTGTTATGGGATTATCGGCCGACATGTAAGAAACTAACGGGACAAACAACTTTTAGGCTTGTCTATGGAGTGGAAGCCATAATGCCTATGGAATACATTGTGCCTAGTCTACGCATAGCAATGCTCATAGGTATGATGGATCGCGGAACCTTGGAGGAGAGTCTCGCGCAGCTGGAAGAGTTTGAAGAAGAATGATTTTTGGCTAAATTCCACTAGTAGGTCCAAAAGCAGCACGAAAAGGCATGGCATGAACAACACATCAAGCTACATAGATTCAAGGTAAATGATCTAGTTTTGTTGTATGATAGTAAGTTTGATAAATTCCTAGGGAAATTTAGAATACACTAGTTAGGGTCGTATATTGTTAGGGAGATTACAGATGGTGGCGTGGCATAGTTGGTAAAGTTGAATGGTGATCCCTTCCGAGGAAAAGTGAATGGCAGTTGTTTGAAGCCATACACAGTTGGCCTAACCACTTGACTAGTTGACTGAAGCATAGTCTTAATGCTCCAAGTAGCTGAAAGGAGGCGCGGGACTATAAACTACTCTGCCCGGGAACTGTGCAATGTCAGGACTATGTAGAGTAGCGAAGTGGCACAGGGTCTGTGACAGTGCAAAGACAGCTGCACCGGCACACATGTCTGCCAGAAAGTGACCATTACAGTCACTATTTATGATGTGATGCTTGGTTTGAGGCCAAATGGAGCCGGCGATAGGCATTTAAGGAGAACTTTATGGGCTAGATTCTTGAAAATATGCCACCAATCTAACATTAATGGACCGAATATGGGGGGAACGGTCGAATTCAAATTCGAAAGGTGATATAAATTACAAGTGGTTGTCCAACAAACAACACTTGGAAATTTGAGAACTAAGTTGCTGCACACTCAGGTATTCATGAATCGAGACTTATTCGATATTCTGAAAGTGAATTCGTTGTTTGAGCAATTACCGGAGACACTGAGAGAATTGTCGAATATCATTGTGTCAGCACCCAAAGAAGACATGGACACAGGAGTAGTGACAATCGAGAAAGTTGCATAGAAAATTGCGGAAGTATAAGCCCCAGAGAGCACCAAAATAATCGTTGAGGTCCCCAAATCATCGTGCACACTAAGACCTAAGAAGAACAAGCATGCCATGATACCAGTGCACGTCTCGCCCATAAATCCACTAAGGAACAAGCTCACACAGGAGGAAAAGGGGAAGGCCATTAATTTGGAGGCCGATGAGGAGGAAGAGTTTGAAGAAATCCCAGTAAAAGAGGAGGATGTAGAGATGGATGTCGAAACCCAGGGCATAGACCCTATCACCAGGCTACCGAAATATGTTCCTCCATCAAGGGGTAAATCTAAGGTTCCAAAGGATATAGATGAGAGCAAGATCTCTCTACAAACTCCCTTGTTCCCAGACGATATTGTGTTTGAAGAAGCGCACTTGGGATGGGTTCCCGTGTTGAAATTTGAATATTGGGACCTCACTGACCACGAGAAGTTCCAGAATTTATCGACTGCGAAGCTAATGTGCCAGAAGATACACATGCCAGCTAGAATGATAGAGTTGGAGCCACGCAAATGGCTCAGAGGTTTTGAGAAAGCAGGGCTTCTAAACCTACTCTGGGTGCCACATTACCACCGTGCCCAAGTAACCTTTTTCGTCATTAGGCAACTGCTCTTCTTGGTGCATGATGGGTGCTTATGGTTGGAGGAGCCCATCCCCATCATAGACCATCTGATTCACATGATTACATGGCTCCCTTGCGTAGGGGAGGGCCCAGCAAACATTTCAGAGGGAAAAAGTGATGACTTAGCGATCGCGGAGGCCATGGAAAAGAAATTTAAGTTGGAGAAGAAGAAGCGAGGCTATGCCATCCCTAGCATCAAAAACCCTATAGTAAATTTCGCTACACACATATTGGTAGGGAAGGTTATGCAGAAGTGTCACGTGGATGAGGTGATTGCACCAGTGGTTGCACTAGCAACGCAACGTGCAGAAGGGTTTCAGTTCAACTAGGCAAACTATCTATGCAGTGAGTTCCTTGCGAACTTCCATGAGGAACAGGAGCAAGGAAAAAAATTCATTACGCATGGCTACTGTTGTTGATAATACAGCTGGCATGGGAGTTTCCTGAAGATATCCATTTCCCATTGATCACGCAGTACCTTCCATAGGGAGTAAAGTACGCTTTGCTGTGGGTGACTAGGGATGCATAGAGGATAAGGGAGAGAAAGATATTTTGGGTGCTCATGGAGATGAACATAAAGATGGGGATCAATCACAAGCTGCAGTTATCACCCACATTCTATAACAGTCTGTAGAGCTTTGCAGAATTCAAAGAATACTTCCACCATGTCTTCATCAGGGCACAGAAGGACCCTATGAAGACGTGGCATGAGTTACCATACTTAGCAACTGATGATGTAATTTTTGCAGTCGTTGATTCTTGGTCACCAGATTGGCACGCTCCAGCTAACTCCATAGTGGAAGTAGAAAATTATGTTGCGCAGTGGAAGAAGGAAGAGACAAAACTACGAATGGTGTAGCTGGCAGAAAATTGCAGGAAAGAAGAAGCAGTGGCTAAGGCCCAGGAGGCACGCGATGCTACGAAGTTAGTAGAACAGCAACAGGAAATAGCATAAGAAGAGCACGAAGGATAGAAGTCACCTCCGCCCTAACCAGAGATCGATACAGAACAAGGTGGTTTAGACCCATAGACAACATCCACCCAGCTAAAACTTCCGCGACCAAGAGAGTTGGTATGGCCGCAAAAGAAAATAAAGGCCTTGAAGACATCTTTTGACCCTATCACCCTTACTAAAGGGGACTTGTATGATATCTAAGGAAACGATGAGGGATGTCACCATAGAGGCACTCCAGCAGTTTGAGGAACAACACTAGTTAGTACTCGGGGCTCTCTGGACACAAATATAAGAGTTGCAGGTGCGCACTACACAAGCTGGGACAGTGTCCACCAGCCTCGCATTCAACACTTCAGCTACCGATAAAATGTTGCACGCCAAGATGACCAACACAATAGTGCTACCCGATGGAACACTCCTCACAGAGAATGAGGCCAATAGGCCTATGGTCAGCAGTTGTCAGGTTTAACATGGCTACGCTCCCTTGGGAGATACTCTGTCCTTTGCACGATGGAGTCACCGCAAAATTTCGGGCCAAGGAGAGTTGCGTTGTACAGGTAATGAGCGAATAGTGCATCAACATTGAGCAGCTGAGCCTACAGTGCAATGAAGTAGTGGAGCAAAACAAACAGACAGTGCAGGTTGTGGAGGAAGCCTTCCATATGGTCCCAGAGTTGGCTATCCAAGTAGAGGAATCGGTGGAGGCGTGCATCTGAAATTTAGCCACATGGGTGCATGACGCAAGAGAGGAAATGGACAGGGTTCAGCTGGAGTTGAACCTACAGATAACAGAACTATAGTTAAAGGCTTAACCTTCAACCCTACCAGAGGTCAGAGAACAATAGACCAGCGTGGTCACAACAGCAATGGCGGTAGTTGACAGTGCAGTGATAGCCTGCATGAAGTTGTTTGAGCAGTCATTCGAGGTCCTCACCACCCTGCAGGAGGACCCGAACATAGAAAACCTAAAGACAGAGGCACTGGAGCTACAACAGACATATGATGAGGTAAAAGGGACTGTGCAGAAGGTTTCCCTTACACAGGGGCTTACAAGGATGCACCAAGCTGAGGCATTCAAGGAGCAAGTGGATGTCGCTCGGCATAAAGAAGCAGTTTTAAATGCATGCCTATAGCCATGGATCGATGAGGCTTATACAATTATATCCTCCATTGAAGAAAAGATCGCACAATTGCAAGCAACTCAGGAGAGGATTCAAGGTAGTAGTTCAACAACAGTAATCATCGAACAGCTTGTGGAAGAAGTTCAATAGGTAACTACTCAGTGTGCTACCGAGCTTGCAGCGATCCAAACAGAGTTGGGAGTTCTTTGTGCTAAGATCTCCATACCTACAGAGTGACTCAAGGGCAAGTCACGATGTTTTTCCTAGGGGGCCAGTTGGGTGCAAGATCCCCCAAGCACAGTTTTGGGAATAAGAGCATAGAGTTTGGTCCAAGTTTTGTAATTCCAATGTAAAGACTCCACATTTTGTGGGTGCACAGTGCATAGTTATTAAAGAGTCATAGGGTTGTCCTCCCTTATTTTGATAATGTAATGTCAGTTGTAGAAGACCTATCCATGGTCCGCGGACCATGAGATTGTATAAATAGAGCGAAGCTCTAAGTAGTTTGATAATAGAATAATAAAGAGATGGAATAAGTATGTATGCGAGATAGCTCTAAAGTGTAAAGTCTAGTTTTGAGTCGTAGAGTAGGAATAGGTTCTGCAGCTGTGTGTGTAGAGGCTTGGTAGTCCGTAGTTGAGTGCACAGACCCCTGCAGCTGAGTGCGCAGGGCGAGTCGAGTTTGTAATCATCTGGAAGTATTAATAAAGAGAAGTTTCTATCAATTTTGTGTCTTTATTTCATGTTTTATGCATCTATTATATTGGGTATGAATTTCACTTCTAATGCTTATATAATGCGTGAATGTGTATAATTGTATTGGTTAAGTGAACGCAAGTTAGGATATCGATTTACGTGAAAATAATAAAGATCTATCACTAACATAATTAAGATCCTTAGTCTAGTTCAAGAAATAGCTCAATTCGTTACCTGAGCAGCACGAAAGCATCTCAGCCCCTGGGTAGGGTTGCACGAAGGCCGATTGTAAAACTTCGTCAAGGTACTAAAGGTTAGAATAGGGCATGAAATGACCTGCATGAAGGAAGTTCTAGTTGGAATAAACCGACATCACATCCATCGTAAGGGTGTCGAAACTTTGTTCCAGCATTCCCCCATACTGCTTTGAGTGAGACTTCAGTCCGTGGCCCGTGGGCTGATGACGAAAGGGCCAGTAGTGTAGGGATTTGTTTGGCTAACTAACTTTGAACATGGGTCAGGCCCCCATAAGCCAACAGAGCGAGGAAAGGCATGGCACAATTGACATATAAATCAGCGCACCTTCCAGGTTAACTATTTCATCTTCCTATATGATAGCAAGTTTACGAAATTTCCAGGAATGTTTCGGATGCATTGGCTTGGACCATATGTGGTGGAGGAATTTATAGATGGTGGCACAGTCAAACTTGCAAAGCTGAATGGGGAATTGTTTCTAGGAAAATTCAATGGCAGTCGATTGAATTTGTACAAGGGTGATCCCACCCCCGCGTAATGACTATATGATGGTGGGATAGTCTTAGTACTCCATGTAGCTGCAAGGAAGTATATGACTATAAAATACATTGCCCAAAACTTAGGAAGACAAAGTAAGGAGGTTTTCTGATGGAATAAAGTAGGGCTCAAAGGGGAGTTGCGCCAAGATAGTTATTCCATGGAGGTTGGTGTCATGCAACGGGGTCGAAAAGTAGCTATTGGGTGCACTGTAGCTGATTGGATGGAAAAATTTATGTTAGGAGGAGTAGGGAGGGCGCATTTAAGGGGAAAATCCTTGGAAATATGTTCCCAAAGATGCATTAATGATAGAAAATTATAGGGAATCATCGGATTTGAATACAAATTCACCTATAAATCTGGCAGGCTCACCAACATCAGAACACTTTTCATCCTAAGAATTGAGTTTAAGTTTTTCTATCTTGTGTTGCACCAAGAGTTGAACCTTATATCCGACCTGAATTGGGATGAGATCTTCTCAAGACCCAAATTGGCTAACATCCCTGAGGATTTTCGTAAGGCCTTTCTGGCAAAAATGACTACCACTCCCCCTGTAACAAAAGTCACACAATCTGAAGCCATGCCCTTTGAAGTCACACCCTCTAAATTCGTGCCATTTGAAGCTGCACCCTTGGTTGAAGTACCAACCCCTGTTCCTACGACAATTTTGCCACCTAGGTCTCCTCAACCTAAACTCTTTGGTGCTGATAGGAAATAGAAGAAGCCACAACAAGTTCCAATGAGGCAATCACCACAGAAAAACCCCATAGAGATTCGCCAAAAGGGGAAATTGGAAAAAGCACAAAAGCCAGATGAGCCCCTTGATCTTGATGAAGCATAGCTTCACGTAGGCATTGAGGAGATGGATGCCAAAGAGGGTGAGCATATGACTCAGATCCTGAAGTATATCCCACCATGAAAAGGAAAAGCTAAGGTGACTAAAGACCCAAATACCGCCAAATTCATGATTTCTACACCACTACTACAAGAGAAGGTGGTGTTTGAGGGCACGCTATCAGGGTGCATTCCATCACTGAAGCTGGAGGACTATGACTTAGACAAGATTGGAGATAATTTCCACGAAGTTAAAATAGAACTATGGACATAGTTCAAGCAGCAGTACCAACAAGCACAAGTGAATGTACAGAAAGACCTGCATGACCTACAGATCTAGACGGGACAACCACAAGCGAGCTTTGGCTAGATGAGCGGGATTCAGGTGAGCTTGCAGCAAGTCTGACAGTCCTAGAAGCAGATCACACTCTAGATCTTAGAGTCATTCAATTGCCAGACATGACCCTGTGCGCCCAATCAGAGGAAGTGAACACCCAACTATCACAGATCAAGGATCTTGGTGTTAATCTCATGGCACTCCCTATATAGCCCCTACACGAAATGAGCCAAGGAGTATCCAATGAACTGAGGGTAAGGGAGCAGCGTGTGTTGCTCATGATCAATGAAGTCAAAACCAACAACAAGTAGATATTTGTAGAAAAGGCACAAGTGAAAAAGGGAAAGGAAGAACTTGCTACATGCAGGCAACAGTTAGAAGCAACAATTACACATGCAAGTAATGCACTGCCTAAACTCAATATTTCCATAGAAGAAGAATCAACTAAGAAGATACAAAAGTTAGTTGTAACGGTCTGATAGTCAAAGGATGAAATCAAATGAGTCTGATTTGATCTCCAGCTACAGATTTTGGAGCTATAGTTGAAGTTGCAGTCGACAACTCAACTAGAAGTCCGAGAACATCATGGAGCGGTGATCAAGGAAGGTATGGCCACATTGGATGCAGTAGTCAAGGACTGCACAAACTTATTCCAGAAGGCCATGTATATCTGGACATCTCTGTAGGAGGATCCCACTTTGCATAAGATCAGAACTAACCTCAATGAGAGGTAGTAGCAGTTTGATGAAATAAGGTCGACTACATGCCCTTGGGTGCCAATATAGAAGTTTGTGCACTTACAGGAAGGCAAGAAGCTACAAATGAAAATTGAAGAGCTATGCCAGAAAGAGGATATCTTGAGTGCTAGAACATGGCCTTGGATGGAGGAAGTCAACCAGCTCACTCTATTAGTTCAGAACCAGTTGAAGGGCATCCAACGAACACAAAGAACAATGGGCCTCGCGGTGGAAGGCCCTACTACAGAAAGCTTGTCGAGGAAGTACACCATGTAGCTATGTAGGGCACATCTGATTTGTAGGTTTTGAAGATGGAGTTCTGTGAACTCTAGGACAATATTGTAGCACCATCTGAGTGACTCGAAGACGAGTCACCAAATTGTGTTGTGGGCCTGTTGGGAAGGGGTCCCTCAGGTAAATTTTGACCAATTTTGTAATTTCTTTTTGTAAATATGTATAGTCTCCTTGAAATGTGGAAGCGGAGCACAAAGATAGTCAGTGTCAAAGGGGCTTTAGTCCCTCGGGTGGGTAGGTGATAGGAAGGTTTTGAAACTCACCCATGGTCCACGAACCATGGTATTGTAAAAGAAAAACTATAAATAGAAGAGTCATATCGAGTCTGAGATATAATCTAATTGATAGAAATCTTTGAAAAGGCAAGTAAGCTAAGGCAGGAAAGGTTTGTTTCATGTACTTAGGTGAAGTGGAATGCTCCTCTAGCTGAGTGCGTGGAGACCTTGGTAAGTCCACAAGCTGAGTGCGTGGGCCCCTCCAACTAAGTGCGAAGGGAAGATAAGTTTGTAATTCAATGATAATATCTAATGAAGACAATTTTAGCCACTTCTTGTGCATATATGTATTATTTCTTACTTCTGCAAGTTTTTGTATTTTCTATCTATGTTGCAATTTATATGAATTAATGTGTATTTGGTGCCGAAAGTAATAGATCAATACTATGTATTCCTGTTATGAATGATTAAGCCTTTGCGAAGATCTCAACGTTGTTTAAGTAATTTACTGTAATAATATGTTCTGGAAGGGTAGGGTGTGAAAAGATAGAATTAAGCCCTAGGAGCCATAGGAACCTATCATATTGACCTTTGGATGCAAAAACCTGGTTCTGTCATCACCCAATACTACTCCAGGTGAGACTGTAGCCTGCACTACGCAGGTTGTTGCCAAAAGGGATAGTCGTTAGGGTTGTTTTGGTTGGCGTAGATAACTTTGAACCTGGGTCAGGCCCCATCAAGCCAACAACAAGCTTCTATTGAAGTATTTGGGTGCCCCTCTCGGGGCATATTTCCCTAAAATGGAGCTTGTGTGAAGACCTCTTAACTAAGATCAACTGTATAATGGAAGGATAGGAATTTTTCTCCCTTAATGAGGGTAGGCATCTAGTTCTCCTAAAAGCTATCATCCAAGCCCTTCTTGTCTATCTATGTTCTAAGACAATGCCTCATATCTTGTTATGAAACTAGCTTCAAGAAAGATAGAAAAGATAGATCAACGCCTTAGAATTCAGCCTCCTCGAGGGGGCCACCTCCTTTACATTACATAAATGAACAATTCTTGGATGATACAAATGACAAAACCTTCTTTCTATATATAGGAGTCTAAGGA
>APFE030358672.1:84593-97659 GCA_000404065.3 Pinus taeda | reverse complement strand
TTTTTTCTGGGTGCACATGGATACTTTGGCCCATTATATGCTCTCTATATGGCTTTAGATATACAATTTTGATAGTTTGTATCTCTTGAATGTTGTAGCAGTTAGTATTTGTATATACTTAGAATGTCAAACATGGAGACATTTGAGAAGGGATATTTTGAATATTTTGAACATTGAATTATGTATTGGTTTTTCAATATAATAAAAAATCCATCAATTTTTCTTTCCTAAGAAAAAAGCCTCCTCTTTTAACTAAGTTTATGTGATAATCCAACAAATATTGGCCAATAGTGTGGGAGTCTATGCGTTAAGGCTATGAACACACTGAGAAGTGATGCATGATGCTAAACCCTAGGATGTAGACTGAATAAACTTCTAATCATGTGGATGATCGAATGCCGTGCATGAGGCTCAACCCTAGGATGTAGACTTAATAAACTCCTAATCATATGGATGATTGAATGGCATGGGCATCAAAACATAGAAGGGTCACCATGCTAGGGAACTAATGAAAGGAAGGTTGTATGTCTAGGTAGATGATAAATGCTAAAGATCGATGGGTTAATTTACCTACGTAAGCAAGGGTGGTCATGGTCATATAAGAAGGGGAAAGAAAGGGAAATACAACATTCTCAAGAGAGATATGTTATGCTAAACACCACTTAAAGAAATATAACTGAAGAGGACCACTTTCGATAGCGAGATAAGGGCATGTATGGAGAATTCCTAAATGGAAGTAAGTCAATCAATATTGATGTGTAAATTTCCTTAAGAAAAGAAAAATAATGCCTATATATTTGAATTAATAACGTTACCTACTTGAATGACCCCATGAGTAAAGGCTCCCCAAAGAAGTTTCAAAGCAAAAAAAATCTAAAAGTGACATTTTGAAGGGCTTGGAAATAATGACATAGGTGGCTTATGAATTATAGTTTGTATGAGTATGTACAAGGAAAATTAGAAAAGAAGGGTTTCTTTAAAAATACTAAATCTCAAAATTCAAATTCACTTTTGCATACTAAATTTGAAGAGGATGTAGTCCCAAATCTTGATATGTTCATCATAGACATATTAACTATGGGAATTTTAGTTAGTAAGTCTAAAGGCATGTATATCAAAAACCTCATCTTCAAGAATAGGTGTATGCTCAATAGAATATACCCAACCCAACAAATTAAAATATTAATAATAAAGACAAATCTTATGCTACTAAAAATTTGACTTTATCATGGACATGCAATTAGGTTTGATATGGACCACATTTGCAATTTGTATTTAAAGGTATCACATGTGAATTTCGTAGAGGAGAGAAGATTGAAATAATTAAACGGGCTGGTAATGGCAAGTTCACACTTCAAGTACTAATTATTATTGTAGAACCTAGAGGAGGGAGAATTTTCATGGATGGAGTTGACATCTCAAAGATTGGACTCCATGATTTAAAATACAAACTAAGAATTATCCCACAAGACTGAATATTATTTGAAGGAACTATATAAAGCAATCTGTACCCACTCAAAGAAGATTTCGGCAATGAAATTTGGGAGGTAATTCCTATTAAAATGAATGGGTTTTGATTTCCATGGTATGTCAAAGGCTCTGAGAAATATAACTTATCATTTTGCAAGATCGAAACATTTCACTTTTTGTTGAGATTAAATCTAAATAAGCTTGCCACAAGAAAGCATGTCACTATTCTAGCTCTCGCCAGATTCCATTCTTCTCTTTTTAAAAAATGTCCTCTCCTATATTATGTGGTTTTTTATTCTACTCTTTCCAACGCTCTTCCCTTACGGCGTTCCCATTG
Organism: Pinus taeda; assembly: GCA_000404065.3. NCBI lineage: Eukaryota > Viridiplantae > Streptophyta > Pinopsida > Pinales > Pinaceae > Pinus > Pinus taeda. The sequence goes on along the minus strand of APFE030358672.1, from coordinate 95,852 downwards.
CAACACGTGGTGCAATTGCTAGTTTATCATCTTAGACTGCATTTTAGGAATTGTATACACATCACGCGGTGAACCTGAAAGGCAAATTTTTAAGCAATATCAACTTAAATTAAATTTAATGAATCTAACAACGCTTTGGAACCTAACGCACAACATCTAGAGGTCTAGGCTAGAGACGCATTCCAGCATCGTAAAACCTGGTAACTGTTGTTTTCATTGTTGGTTGGGTGATTCCTCCACTCTGAGATGAAAAGTGCCAGTATACACTTGTGCTCCCATGTACCGTCGAGTATATTTTGGGAGACCACACTAGGCTGCATCCTTTATCCTTAGGAAGCTGTGTCTGCCACCCTACCAATCGCAATGCACTGAACACATCATTCAGGAAGATTGACTGCTGTACTGTAAAAAGTATTCTGCAGTTTTGCGATTGGTTTGGTAATCCCCTCTGCCTAGATCTCCAGAGAAGTCCATTTTACTCCTTTTTAGACTCCTTAAAAGAAAAGGTCCTCTGAGCACTTGTCATTTTAGGCTCAATAAAAATTGAAGATGATTAGAGTCATATTTTGTTTTTTCTCAACTCTTTAAAATTGAAAAAACAAGTTGTGTCAAAGCGTCTAAAATCCATTTAATTCGAAAAACGTTTTTCCCTTTTATTTTGAGTTGATCAAGTAATCTGCAATCGTGGAAGAAAGTCAATCAAAACCCCGTCATTCGTGGAGACTTACGAGTCAATCGTCGTTGACTCCAGAAGTGAAACCATTCCAGACAAAGCGAACTCGTTTGACTGGATCAAAGTCCCCTAGGTTGGTTGGAGCAAGCACTCCAACATCCTCAGAGATTCCGGTTACTCCAAACATTTCTAGTATCCCTGCCTCTACAGAAGAAATTCCACAACAACAAAAGGACGTTACAACTGATCCTAGCGAGACGGTAAACACTTCTATTCCTAAATTGGCTCCATCTACAGCTGATTCGGAAGGTGTTACTCCCCAACCATCTGTTGCTGCAGAACTTATATCTTCTTCGGCACCAGAAATATTTTATGGACCTGACGGTCTGCCTCTTCCTCCTGGATTGATTGCCATAGAAGAGATTGTGGAAGATCCTCCATCTAGTACTCCAACACAACTTGGAGCTGGGATCGATCCTCCATCTAGTACTTCAACACAACTTGGAGCTGGGATCGCCCTGTATCCTTCTTCATCGGAAGATATTCACCCGCCATTGGAAGTTCCTGAAGAATCGCTAAGGAATATTTTAGATAGGCTTAATATGTCTGAACAACCATCAACATCAAGGACTGTGTTACCCAACACAGCAGCAGTGGAAGCTCCTTCTGCTACTCCGACAATGTTCGCTGGCGTGCCATCTGTCCCAACCAGCTCTCAATCGCTGGATGGAGCCCATCTAGGGGCTATTTCGACAGTATGGACTGTTCCCGTTTGTTCGTATGGAATTATATCTGGAATCTCTTACGTTAGTCTCAACAAATTGATCCTTCACAAGGTCAATTTGGGAAAACTACTCCCCAAAGGAAAATCATTCCTTTGAGTACTGGATTACCGTTGTATGGAGGGCCGTATACCCTTTCATTACCTTCCTCAGAAGGACAACCATACGTGAGTTCATAACAAAATTTGGGTTATGCTGGAATCACAACTAGCGGTTGGGTGCCAATTCTACCTCAACAACTAGGAGTTGTATGCTCAATGCAACAAAGTTTACCTATGACAAACATCCCCACTACGCCGGCTATTGTGGTAGTATCGTAAGTACAAGTGTTATTAGTTGTATTCCAACCTCAAGTTTCGCAGGTTGTAATGCAACAATCTCTTGTACCTACGACACAACCGCAATCACCAACTAGTGGAATGGCACAGGTTCAAACGAGGAATGCCAACCCCCATCTTGGTCAAACAATCAGTACTGGACAACAACCCATGGCTTCATAACCATGCCTGGTGCAATACCAACAACCGCAATTCTAGCAAGCTTACCAAGGATATGAGCAACAAGTCTTTGCAAGTAATGGGCAGCCGTATCAACCATATCATAATGGTTATGCCCATCAACCTTACCAAAGTTACCAACATCAAATGCATTATGCTAGTATGCAAAGGCCAACTGCTCAAACGATTCCATGTTATCCTGGGTATGCTCAAACAAGCCTGAATCAGCAGTTGCCTTTTGTGGCAACTTTAGAGTTACCAGATCTAAGTCGACTAACGAACAATCCAATTGCCTACGCCCCTTGGTAGCCGACGATTTCACATAAACTTTCGTATGATATTCCTAAATTTAATGGAAATCCGGGCGAAGACCTGTCGAATCATGTGATTACCTTTCATCTATGGTGTTCATCAAACACTCTCAATGATGATTCGATTAGGCTTCACCTCTTTCAGCGAACGCTAACTGGTCCGACAACAAAGTGGTATATCAAGCTGCCTAGAGCTTTGTTTGATAACTTCAGTACCCTAGCCACAACCTTTTTAACCCATTTTCAGTTACCTATAAGGTACGAAATAGGAACTGAGCTACTTACCAATTTCAAGCAAACGACGGCCACTCACATATCTGATCATATTCATGAATGGTGACGTCATCGTAGAATGGTAAAAATGTATGTTCCTGATCAGCTATTGGCTGAATGGTTTATTAAGTCGCTATTACCTTCTATTACAGAAGATGTGGCAAAGGGAGGAGTCGTCACCGAAGAGTAAGTTATTGCTCGTGCACAATATCTAGACTTGATTTATACTCAGTCTGGCACGCTCTACGATAAAATCCCTAATGCTCCTAGACCAGAATTTTCTGTTCCTTTGCCTCCTAAATCAAAAAAAGACTCTCATGCCGACGATGGCGTGATAGGCATGACAAGAACTAAAACCGTAAAGGCTACGTCGAAAAAGGCCCGCACGGTTTCGAGTCAAAATGAAAATGAAGAACTTCTAGCCTTGGAAGTAAATGTTGTGTCGACAGACAAAGGCAAAGAACCCAAGCAACAAGGAGGCAAGAAGAAAAAGTAAGGGAAGAAGAAAAACCAGGAGGACTCATCTCCTAAAAAATCTTCTGCAAACCCTTCTGGGAATAGGAAACCAAAAACCCGATGTCATATATGTGACGAGGATCACTGGACCAGTGAATGTCCATATAAAGATGAACTTAGAAAATCCTTCAAAAGTTCAAAAACCTCGGTTGTATTGACTGATCCGTTTCTGAACCCAGGAACAATTCTAGTTGCTAGCAAAAATGCTTCCCCGTCCTAAGTGCTAATGTTGTCAGTTTCAAAGCAACTGAATGATGCTCTCATATCAACAAGGAGTAAAGATTACGAGAATCCACAGATGTTGAACAACAAGGATAATGATCAACCTAGTAGTTCAATAACGACTTCGACTGAAGTTGTGCCACCCATCATTCCTGAATTAACAATAAAACCGCCAAAGGGAGTAGTACACAAATCGATGTTTAATCCTCGTTCTCGAGCAACACAAAACTATAATATAGTGGAGGATTTAGCCCAATCGCCCTCGACGATGTCGACTCTTGAGGTACTGCAAAATTTCCCCTCCCATTGGGCAGGCTCTATTATCAGCAATAGGTGGGATAGACCCAACGGATTCCAATCTTGTATCTTTTAATCACAAAGGATACGACCCTCAGTTACCAGCTCAACTAGCTTTCCTCATTCAAGTGAAATCCCTCAACAAGACTGTTCATAGAAAAATTATTGATGAGGGGGCATCCACATGTATCATGTCGATGAGTTGCTGGAAAACTCTAGGGTCTCTGTCCTTGTCGCGATCGTCGATGACATTGAAAGCATTTGATGGACGAACATACACCCCGTATGGGATATTAAGTAACTTGCAAGTCGAACTGGGGGGAAAAACAGTAGAAATCGATGTTGAAGTCATCGACGGAAACCTCGATTACAACATCCTACTGGGAAGACCCTGGATATATGCCATGGCAGTAGTTGTGTCCACCTACTTTAGGAAAATTGCATTTCCTTCCCAAGGAGGAATTACAATAATCGACCAACAAACTTTTCTCCCCAACAGTTCGCAAGTTACGGGAAGCATTTTGATGATCCATGGAAGCCCTAGCACGCTTCACAATATCAGAGTAGGCCTACTAAAAGACCCCACATTAATGGGAACTTTTACCCTACCGCCTCCAACCAATTCGGCGTAAGTGGCTAACGTAAGAGCCTGCAATATGATATCTTCCATTCAAAAGATGTCAGAAAACGATGTTAAAATGGATCATCTACAGGTATTGCCTCTAACCCCACTAGAAATATTATAGCAATCAATGTTTTCAGCATGGGAGGCAAACCCGTATCAACGCTCATCAAGCGTTTGGATAGATAGGTCTAAGGAATATGGCACCCCTTCAGATCCTTGGTCACAAGTACACTCTACAGACTAAGGAATCATTCAATCAATGATGTTTGATGGGGCACCATGGGAAGATTACCACCATCGTTTCCATCTTCTGAACTGCAAAAAAGATAATTCCAGCAACCTACACCATCCTTCAATATTTTACTTTCTGACGAATACTGTAAATACGGTGGATTCCGAGAGAAACCTATCCAATATCGAAGAGACTACTGCCATAAATATCTCGACCAAAATAGATGTTGTAGAGAATATTCATGTTGGCAAATCTTGTTCTTCTTCAGAATTGGAAATATATATCACTCTCTTTCGTGAGTTTAGAGATGTCTTTTCTTGGTCATATGATGAAATGCCAGGTATTGACTCGATCATAGTTGAACACGAAATTAAGATGTATCCAGATGTCAAACCGGTATGAAAATGGCTATGGCAGGTGCACCCCAAGAAAGCTGTTGCCATCAAGGTAGAAGTTGAAAAACTTCTCCATGCTAGTTTCATTTACCCCATCCCTCTAACCGATTGGGTATCAAATATTGTTCCTGTGATGAAAAAACAAGGAACAATTAAAGTGTGCATCGATTACAAGGATGTAAATCAAGCTTGTCCGAAAGACAACTACCCTACACCCTTTATTGACCAGATAATTGATGAATGCGTCGGATGCGAAATATTTTCATTTATGGATGGATTTTCCGGGTATAATCAAATAAATAGTTGCCCACAAGACTAGTCAAAGACTACATTCATTTGTCCGTGGGGCACATTCACATATTGCAAGCTACCCTTTGGTTTGAAGAACGCAGGGGCAACTTTTCAGAGAGCAATGAACTATGCTTTCCATGACATCAAAAACATCGTTCAACCATATCTCGACTATCTTCCATCTCATTCGCGAAAGTGGACCGATCATCTGCACCATTTGAGAGCGATGTTTCTACGTTGCCGACACTACAAGATACGACTCAATCCACACAAATGCGTGTTTTGTGTCAGTTCTGGTCGTTTACTTGGCTTTGTGGTCTCAAAGGATGGGATTCGTCTCGACCCATGCAAGGTTCAGGCAATCATCGACTTGCCTCCACCTTCAAACTTGCTTCAGATTCAGAAACTCCAAGGGAAAGCAAACTTCCTTAAGAGGTTCATTCCAAATTATGCCAAACTAGCTAAAGGTTATACTCGTCTATTGAAAAAATAAGTACCCTTCGTTTGGGATCAGGTCGCACAAGCTTCCTTTGATGCTTTAAAGCAATCTCTAATACAAGCGTCATTAATGTATGCTCCTGATTATCAAAAAGACTTTAACCTGTATCTGGCTGCAGCAGATACGACCATAGCAACGGTTTTAGTTCAAGAAGATAATGGAATTGAACAGCCTATATATTTTTTAAGTTGAAACTTAAATGATATGGAAATGAAATACTCCTACGTTGAAAAGCTCGCCCTAGCAGCGGTTCAAGCGATACAGATATTTCGACACTATGTCCTCTTCAGAAAAACTACCATTTTATCAGATTGCAACCCCATGACTTATATATTGTCGCGACAGTTGCTGGGGGACAAATATTCAAAATGGATAGCAATTCTACAAGAGTTTGATCTAGAATTAAAAAAATCCAAATCAAAGAAAGCCCTGGTATTCGTGGAGTTACTATGCGATCTCCCATCGTCATCCAACGATGCAACATCCGAAGAAGCAATCATGGATGAAAATTTGTTTCTGATATCTTCAAGTGATCAGTGGTACGGAGATATAATCATCTATCTCCAGACACAAACATATAGGTCTAATACCTCACGCTCCAAACAACGACATATTCAATACCAAGTGAAAGACTACGTGATCGTCAGTGATACCCTTTACCATCGCGGTATCGATACAGTTCTGCGGAGGTGCCTCACTCATGAGGAGGCCAAAAAAGCCTTGAATGATTGTCATTCAGGCGCATGTGGGGGGCATCAATCTGGTTATGCTACGGCGCAAAAAAATTTGCGAGCAGGATACTTCTGGCCAACAATGTTCAAAGATTGCATAACCGCAGTTAGAAGTTTCCATTCTTGCCAAATTTTCGATAGCAAAACCAGAAGACCACCCACACCACTACAACCAGTAGTTACTATTGGGCCATTTGCCAAATGGGGTATAGATTTCATGACATGTAACCCCACCTCGGCTGGGGGGCATGGGTATATCATAGTCGCGGTAGACTATTTTACCAAATGGGCCGAGGCGATGCCTACATTAAACAACAATGGCGAAACGACTGCCCTTTTCTTTTTTAATCACGTAGTCTCCAGATTCGGTGTTCCACAGGCCATAGTCATAGATCATGGATCACATTTTGGCAATCACATGATGGTTGAGTTGGCTGCCAAATTAGGACTGTCCCACGATAGCTCTACTCTGTATTATCCGCAAGCTAACGGACCGGTTGAGGCGATCAACAATGTCCTAAAGCGCATGCTGCAAAGAATGATCGAAGTCCATAAATGGGATTGGCACCTGATCCTGTACTCGGCTTTGTGGGTATACCAGACATCGGTAAGAAATGTAACCAGGTTTACACCTTTGCAACTTGTGTATGGTCTGGAAGCAATCTTACCTATTCAATGTGAAATCTCGTCCCTCAAAATCGCGGTCGACCTTCTCCCCAGAACCTCAGAAGAAGAGGCTCATTTCTTGGAACTAATCCAATTGGATGAAACCCATCATGATGCAGCTTCGGCTAATGAAGCTCATAAGAAACGAGTCAAAACGCAGTTCGACAAAAATGTCAAACCTCGCGTCTTCTCAGAAGGTGACCTAGTCTTACTTTACGACCATGAATCTCATAAGGTGGGAGCAGGGAAATTCAAATTGTTATGGATAGGTCCCTATATTTTTTAAGTGTGTATTAGCAAAAGGAGACTACGAGTTGATGGACTATGATGGGATTCCATTGGCGCAACCTCGCAACGGGTTGTACCTTAAGCGTTACTATGCTTAATTCTGCGTAGTAATCCTCATGCTTACATTTTTGTTTTTGCTAAGAGCAATTATTTTGGTTAGGTAATCCACTTTTTTCATTCATTGCAGATGTCAAACCTATTGGAATCATTCGTTGGATATGCCGACGGAGAAAATCGTAGTTCGCGAAACATGTCTTCTGCGGCATGGGCCATTTTCAATCCCAGCGGCGAGTTAGTAAGTTCAGAGGGGTATGTATTGGTCAGTCGACGAACAATATCGCTGAATACAATGCATTGATGGAACTCCTCTCGGATGCCATCACACATGGCATATGCCGACTTGTCTTCAGGCTAGACTCACAACTCGTCATTCTACAACTCACTGGCATCTATTTCGTACGAAATCCAGCTATCGATCGCATGTTCCTAAGAGTCAGAATTTTGGAAAGACAGTTCGATTTCATTCAATATCAACATATTTCCAGAATTTTAAACACATTGATGGACTCATTGGAAAATTATGTGTTAGATAGACATTTGCGACATTTATAAAAAGAAGCATCACATCAATATATGTAGCAGGATCATATAACTTAACCAAAATAAAGCTCCGAAAATAAAAAATATATACATAACTATTTATAGTTTATAAATAATGTTCTGTAACCAAGACAAAATCGGTCAGATGACCCAAAACTCAAAATGCTAGGGGGCACCCTAGTCTAATGATGCTGGTGATAACAAGTCACCGCCTGTGCAATCATGCGTAAGAGCCTAGTCCATCGACTCGGCACTCCAGTAGTATGTCGCTGCAACCACAGAGGTAGCTCGTCAGTCCTCACATCTGGGATACCAAGGGTAAGATCCTCGATCTAGTCCTATAGTGCTGAAAGAGTCGCGTCCACGTCATGGTCGCAAAGGATGGCCCTCCCCATAGCCTCTCCTGCTAGAGCGGCCGCTGGGTCTCTGCGGTGTACTGCCGATAAAACTAGTCCAATATCTGCATGAGCACATGAGTTTTGATTAGTCTTGGTCAAGAAAAACATAAGAACATTATAAAGAACAATGAACAAAGATATGGTCAGAAGATTTACCCATAGCACCCCACTGCTCGCCAGCTGGCAGCACCAAATTCGGGTCACCCCGGAAATCCATGCCAGCATATGGAAACCTGGCATAAACCATCTCCTGACGATCGAACCACTCGAAGAAAGTATCAGAAAAATAAATCTGAGGTTGGCCAGCATGCCGAGACATAAAGTCGACCCATCTCTGCATCCGTGGTTCAGTCGGTGGAGGTAGGCCAAGTGAGATGTACTGCGGCTGCATCAGTGGGATTCTCTCCAAAGCGAAAGCGGTCAAAATAGAACCATAGCCGAATTTCTTGGATCTTCCACTTTTCACCTTGGTCAGTTGTTCTTTCATCACAGAGAGTACTGCATCACAGCAGTTGAACACCTTCGGTTCAAGGCATTCCAAAGCATACTACATGAAAGACCTGTTAGCTATGTGAAGAGCAGAGTTACCAGCCAGTCTAGAAAAAGTGAACAGAATGCTTTGCAAGGCCAGTCAGTGACATCTCGAATATTGATCTTGGTGTCTGTACTCAGCTAAGATCCCTCTCTGCAGTGCCAATGAATGTACTCCCTCATGGACTCACCCCCACGGGCAGAGCCTGATAATGAGAGAGGGGCACCATGCCTCAATAAACCGATCAGAAAATAGATGTCCACGATAATCAAGGGGATTGATTTGCCCCTAATCTGGAACACCTGGTTGATAGGATCCCAGGCATTGAGGAAATATTGCAACAAGCTGATTTGTTGCCTCATGATAGAGATACATAAAAACTTCAATAAGCCACAGTTCCGCAATGCAGCTACCCTGCCCGGATCATGTAAAGCAACATCGTCCTCTTCTTCATGCTCGTGTTCTCACCATGTAACAACCGTTTTTCTCTGATGAATCTCTGAAAAACAAACAAGAGAAGAGTCAGGATCTTCATTTGGTAAAAAATAGGCAAAAATCTATGGAAAAACTATGCAAAAAGTTTCCTCCTTGCGCCCATCGCACCCCAGTAAGTGTACTGGGAGCAATGCATACTGACTAGTCAGTGAGAAGACCAGTATGCATTGCACCTTTCGATTAAGGAAGGGTGCGAAGGTGCCAGGGCGAGTTCTTCAAACCCTAGAGGCTCAGTAGAGCAAGGAAACAGGCTCAGAATTAAAAAAGAAAAGAATGCAATTGAAGAGCACAAGTTTAGCTCCTACCTAGTCCAAGCGGCGTTAGGAATCGTCCATAGAATCTCCCGGAATCAGTTGGTGAAAATTGGGGGGGAAAGCACCTCCAGAGCTCCAACAAAACAAGTTCAAATGAAATGGTAAAATGATAGGTAAAAGTCACTTTTAATTTACCATGCACGTAATTCGAGTGAAATATTAGTGTTCTTAACTCATTTATCAAGCATATGTTTTCATTTCTAATTGGTTTGATGAAGCAAATGAACAGGTAGTAAATCTTTGAAAGAACAAAATGCTAAAGGTGAATCAAAGACTCAATGACCATTATCACAAGCAGTTTTAGCACATAGTTCAAGCTCGTTAAAAAATAAACATAAGTCATGAGCAAATGTTTCCCCCAGAGTTTAAGCTCATTAAAATTGAACCGGTAAATAACCATTGTGAATGCCTTATCGCCAGCTTTTGAGCCTTGGTCGTGTTCTCTTCATCACCTCCACTCTGTTTTTAGCCGATCATTCACCCCCATATGATTGTTTACCCCTTCGAGGAACATCTACGAAGAGTAATCCTATTAGCCATCCTTGTGACACTGCCGTGATTGAAGAATTCCAAACGTTACTTGGAATCAACTGCTACCCAAAATCATCACTCATTCCTCGAAAACGAGTTCCTTTAAGCTCTTTTCAACTGACTCGTAAAATATGAAAATATTGCCAAGCGATTGGCCTCTCCGGCTCGTTAAAGTTATCAGAAGTGCTATCCCTCATCTGGATTTTAATCTTTCTGGATTTGAGGGATTATTACACAAAAATATCGAGCGCTTGTCTTGTTCGGCTTGTTAAAACTATCGAAAATTCATCCCTTTAGTATTATTTTACACTTTTTCGGACTTAAGGGATTACATGACGAAAAAGAATCTTTGGAGTCTCCTTTCCGTTCCTTTCAGACTCTCTAAAATTGAAAGGGACCGAGTTATCTTTGTCGTTAAACTCATTAAAACCAAATAGCGACAAACTCTTCCAAATGGACGAGAACGAGTTTCACTGTCGTTTGGCTCGCTAAAATATAACGATAGGTTAACCCGAAGGGCAAATTATAGAACAAGCATATGTTATCCTCCTCAAGCTTGACAAAAATAAAGAGGTACTGGTCAGCAATGACTGGGGAAAATTAGGAAGAAAACTTGAAAAAGGTTTATTGGTAGCAAGTCGCTCTTGAACATGACACTTTCCTTTCACATCCAAGCCGGGTTGGGTTGTTCTGTTCTCTGGTCATCGCCATTGGTCCATCAAACCATCCATCTTTGGGGTTAACGCTACCAATCCATCATCAGTGTCGCTGATATGTTCAAGAGAAGTCATTCAGACAATTCGCCTGTGTCTCACGCACTGCAAGACATTCATGCTTCATTCCTTCATGACCGCCACCCTGAACCCTATATCGTCATATTGTTTTCACCTCCAAAATTATTTTCTTCGTTCCGTGTCATTGATGTGGGATTCATTAAGGCCCTCCTACGATGGGTCACTTCTTGTCGAAATCAGCTCATTATCCAAGAAGTTGACTTAGGAACAACCATTTCAGTACTTTGAAGCTTGCATGCCTCAATGGCAAGTTTCTCACTTTCGGCAACAGGTTTACATCAATGGCCTTCGACCGAG